>LBNU01035895.1:96591-136437 GCA_014162995.1 Artemisia annua | reverse complement strand
AAGAATACAAGAAACTCTAAGTATATAATCCAAAATATTTACATGGGGGGAGGAGACGAGGCCACTTCCTTCTCCACCTCAGTCGTGGATGCGCCCTCTCCAGCCTTCTCAGCATCCACACTGCAGAAACGAAGAAACATAGTTAGAGACAATCTACAAACTGACATAAGCTTATGAATATTCAAAGGGTACTTACTCCATGTGCACATCCGTGAAAGATGCACCTTCCTCAGCCTCAGAACACGGCCTCTTGGAAGGACCCTCACCATAACCACCAGCAGGCGCACGCTTGCGCGTCAACAGCTGGCTCTGCTCTCCCTCCTCCTCAGAATCATCCACGATGATCCTCACAATGTTGTCGGAGTCAGGAGGAGGCTGCGCAGCATCTGGCGCCTGTTCCAACGGCGGGGCCACACTCTGCACCGGCGTCGCTTGCAAATGCAAAGTCAGGAGGAGGCTAATGCCCATGTGCACCAGTAACTCTTCCGGGTACGAATTGATGGGGATACGGTTCTCATCGATGATGTTCGCATGGTCAGCGTTGTACCATCCATCGAGTGGGCGCTCATCCCTCGGTAAGGTAGCCCGGGTATAAAATGCGAAGTCAGAAGGAAAGACGGCGGCATCGATCCAAAAGAACTTCTCCCTCCAGTGGCGCAATGAATCCACCTTCTCCGTATAACACTGTAGTTTACCTACGCGCTTGGAGAATGTGACCCATCCATTTAACCACGTCGTATGATAAAACGCGCGGAATAAATGGACGGTGGGGTTAATCGCCAACAAGCGACAGTTAACCTCGAAGTTAGAAATCTTCGCAGCGCCAATACAGTGCAACTGGGAGATGTGGAGTTCGTAGTAATTGAGAATATCACTCAAGAATACGGACAGGGGTACGCGCTGATTCGCCCATTCAAAAAAGCGCGTATAAACCCCAACCTTTCCAAAGGGGAAGTCCGCGATGGTGTCATTGGGACCTGGCACCTCTGGGTGCAAGGCCAACGGAATGAAATAGTCCGAGGTAAACTGCGTCAGTTCCTCCTCGGACATATCGGCGGTGAAATCATGTTACTGAAGTACCATATTTTCTAAATAGTAAGCGCACGCGCTGATTACCTAATGTGTAGAAGAGTGTTTGAAAAGAAGTTTTGAAGCTTTTGCAAATGGAGATAAACGCTTTTTACTGTGATAATCACAGTAAAAGGAGGAGGTGGTTATATAGTATTCCACTCACCATAGATGCGCGACACGTGTAACCCACTAACTCAAATCGTGTGGTTGGGAAATGAAACGGTACAGGACACGTGGATAGCCTCTCCATTTCCCGAGATATTTAAAGTGAACTTTTTTACTAACCAAATGTAGAGAGTGTTTTCAGAAAAACTTGCGGTCAATAAATTACATGAATGATTGTTGCCTTGTAAGTATGGTACATGTCAATAAATTTTCACAGTGATGAGTAGTTTTAAATCGAACTAAACAGATGATGATATTTGCTGTTTACTCTATGAGTTACACTACATATGAAAGAGAAGGTAAAAGTCAATTGAAATTTGAAATTCTTGTCGACTATGCCAAACTTGTCGAAGCGTACTATGTCAGATTATAAAGACCCAATTAGGTCCCATTCACTTGTATCCGGGCAGTTTCACATGTCGCTTTTCTTAAGCATTCTCAAGATTAAACATTTCAAAAAGTTACGTAGTAAAATAAAATAATTCTTGTGAATAACTTCTATGCAAAAAATATTTCAAAAAGTTACGTAGTAAAATAAAATAATTCTTGTGAATAACTTCTATGCAAAAAATATTTCAAAAAGTTACGCAGGCACACTTTTAAGTATGAGGGGAGATTAAAATATGTGGTAAATTCTCAATAGATCAAATAACAAATCATGCCCATTCATTTTTATTAAAAAAAAACGAAAAAAAAAAAAAAAAAAAAAAAAAAAAAAAAAAAAAAAAAAAAACTCATTTTTCGATTTTTTTTAAATAAAATATCTTGCAAACTAGAAATCGTCAAACGACAAAAAATACATCATCGTGAAACGGACACTTCGATCTACTTTTGACGAACTTTTTTTCAAAGTTTTTTATTGTTAAGATTTCCTCTCTGAAAAATCATATGTGATTTATTATTTTAAAAATTACGTGTTTTAAAATAACAAATCAATTGCGGTTATATTATTGGTTTTTTGTAACTGGATCAATGTATACATTATGGCCCAAACTCAACTCCCAAAAAAAAAAGAAAAAAAGAATAAATTAGTTGGCACGGTTTCATAGATCCGACGCTGCGTTATTATAATATAATCAAACAAGGTAAAGAGTAGAAAAAATTACTGAGATGCGTAAATTCTAGGTAATTACTTTGTCGTATGAGGGCATGCATAACCATTTTTTATACGATTACCCTTACAATAACTTAACAAAGTAATGCACCACGATAAATTTGTTTGGCCTGCACTTGTATGTAATGTTTTGACCCCATAACAGATAAACTGGCCTGACTACCACCATAACATTTTGGCAGGAAGCCAGGAACAAGACATATAACTTAACTATGTCATGTGTGAAATAAGGTGCCGTTTGGTTTGTTTGACGGAATCATAATGGGTATCGGTTTGAATGAATATATGATTGTTTCAAATGTATTGTTTGTATAAAAAATTAGGTTTCAATATTCTTTCAATACAAAAATAAAAAGTTCTGTGACCAATAAGCTCGAGAACTAGCAGACTCCTTCAAATCTTAGCTCAAACGTCCCAGAACATTGATGTCATCACGTATTTACCGATGACATTTTTCCTCGTCACTTAATAGTGTAGATATCTACAGGGTAAAGGGAGCTATAGTTCCGTGTCTCGCCAAGCCAAACATCTCAAGTCAACTCATTTAATTTACAATATCGAGGCATCAAAGTCGGCTAGGGCATAAGTTTGGTATAAAAATGATCAAATTGTTTTACATTTGGAAAGACCAAAGAGTAAAGACAATGCTAGAATCGGTTGACAGAATTTACACTCGGCCTTTGGTGAAAAAGAGTGTGATTCTCATTGGAATATGCTCAAAGTCGAAAAACATTGTTTCCACTTTCCAGCCTTTTTTGGCCTTTACCTAATCAAACATATGACCTCTGTAAACATAGATATAAATAAGGAGGATCAAAGATCAGAATTAGAGTTTTAGACTTTGAAGCTGGAATGGAGTACTTACCATGTTGCAGTCTAAATTTCTTCTTTTACATATCAGTGATCATAATGGTTGTTGCGTTTGCTGGAATGATGTCAGGGCTCACACTTGGACTCATGTCAATGAGTCTTGTTGATCTTGAAGTTCTTGCTGCATCAGGAAACCCCACGGACCGTCTCCGTGCCTGTATGCTTTTCCTTATTCTACACATTATATTTTTTTAAAATGTCATATTTTAGTTACGCATGAATCATGTTACAATGCAGCAAAGATCATATCAGTTGTGAAAAGGCATCATTTAGTTCTTTGCACTCTCTTGATCAGTAATGCTACTGCCATGGAGGTATATCATATATGTAGCACCGGAAATAATCACAAAGTTTATACATATCAGCATACTTAAACAAGTGCGCACTATTTATCGTTTCAGGCACTTCCTATATTCTTGAACAAATTGGTCCCGGAATCAGGTGCTATTATTATTTCAGTGACTTTAATACTTCTCTTTGGTGAGGTCAGGATTATTATCTAGTATCTAACATAAATCAATTTCCAAAAGAATCGTCAACTGACCTAGAAATGTTACCTTTGACCAGATAATACCACAGTCAATTTGTTCACGCTACGGGCTGGCGATTGGTGCAGCTGTGACTCCACTTGTTCGTGTTCTTGTCTGGGTTTGGTTTCCTGTAGCATACCCAATAAGCAAGGTGAGATTTTCATAACAAATACAATCAGGCCAAAAAAAAGTCATCTTCAGTTATATTTGATTTTGAATTACTATCAGGTTCTAGATTGGATACTCGGCAAGGGACATGCTAGTCTTTTCCGTCGAGCTGAGCTGAAAACATTAGTCGATTTTCATGGTAACAAGGTATAATTATTTGACATTTTCCCGACACCTGACTCACAGGTGGAGTATTTTATAAAGTTGATTATAAGACAGTTTATAATTTATCTAAATGATAAAGGCAGGAAAAGGTGGAAGTTTATCGCTTCACGAGACAACGATAATTGGTGGAGCACTTGAACTTACCTCAAAAACAGCACGAGACGCCATGACTCCGTTGTCTGAAGCTTTTTCAGTCGATATTGATGCCAAGTTAGATAAAAATTTGATGGATCTGATAATCGAAAAGGGGTATAGCAGAGTGCCAGTTTACTATGATCAACCAGCAAACATAATCGGAGCTCTGCTGGTGAAGAATCTAATGACCATCAATCCAGCAGACTGTGTGCCTATAAAAAACATCACTCTTCGTCTAATTCCAAGGTACAACTCATAATTCCAAGGTATGGAGGTTTTACCCTCCTAGGCAAGGTCTCAAGTTCGAGTCTTGTCTAGGGCGATAGGGGTTTCCTCCCGCGTGCGTAAAGGGAAGGGTGCCATTGCCTTCTGGGTTGGACCCAACCTGGTTGTGTGGGCTCGCTACGCCTTCTAGGCTAGGGGCCATGTAGCCACAATTGCCTTCCAAAAAAAAAATTCAACATAAGATTTCATAAATTTTATGAAAAAGGAAAATTAAAAAATAAGTTAATCCCTGATAACAGTTTTTCTTGATGGTATGGTTTCTTAGAGTTTCAGAGACAATGCCATTGTATGACATACTAAACGAGTTTCAGAAAGGTCTTAGTCACATAGCTGCAGTCATACAGCAGCCAAATCAAAGTCAGAGTCGAAGTCAAACACTGCAACAATCAAGCAACAAATGGTCTAGTGAAGTGAGAGTAGATATTACGAATGAAAGTTATCGAAGAAATGTAGGTATAAGGAGCAGGAGAGCATTTAACAAGTTTAAGTCGATATATGGAAGTGGAAATGTGTCACGTGCAGAATCATCCAAAAGCAGAAGATGGTCGGATAAGTTTTTACCAGAGGTTCTTAATATAATGGATAAACCAATTTCCTCTTTTCGACTAGAAGGGGAAGTTATAGGGATTATAACAATGGAAGATGTTATGGAAGAGCTAATAAACGTATGACAGCTTCAATCCTTGATTCTTTTCATTGAGCATTAACCTTCTGTCATTATCTGCAGCTTAGCTTTTTATTTATTTATTTATTTATTTTTTAAATTATGCAGGACGAAATATTCGACGAAACTGACCATCATAATGAGTAGCCAGCGGGGAAATAAACCATATGGCCGTGAATACTGAAAGTGCGAAGTATAAGGGCTAAATTATGTCTATGCTACACCAATATACAGGAAACTTGATAATCTTGAAACTGTATTATTGTAGTTACGCATGATACTTTGATGACATTGTATTAAAAATTTTCACTAGATATTAACAAAACAGTAACAATATTCTCTACCTTCAAAAAAGAATTTCTTCATGTTCCTGTGCGTCCTGAATTGTTAACACGACTATACTGCTTCCCATTAGCAGCAGCACCACTCTTTCTTTAGCAGGTATCACTTTTTGTATCGTATTTTGGTTTGAAAATACCTAGTGTTTGAATAGCTTTTGAGAAGAATGTGATTATGCAAAAATCCTCCATATAGCGATACACATGTCTTGCTAAGAAATGGCTAAAATTACAGTAGAAATGGCTGTGAAGAAAACGCCCTAGCTAAGCTTTTAAAGACTATTTCACTAAGTAGGAGATCATAGTGGAATCACCCATGAATGAAATAGCCAAAGATCAAAGGAATATTACAACCAAATAACATCATAAATCAAATCTAACGATATTACCAAGACAATATATCTCAAAGTAGCAAATTAAGGTTCAGTAAACTCTTACTAACAACTGTAGGTTCTATTAATTTTAGATAGATAAACCAAAGGACAGAGCTTGTAAGTTTCTAAAAATACGACCTCTAATCAACATAATCAAACCCAAACACACAAGTCTCAACAAAAGAACCCTAGGATCGAGAAAAGCCTAAATAAGTAAAATCCTAACATTTTAAAGATATGTCCTTGCTCAGATTCCATTTTTGTCTGGTATCCTCCAAACACATGTCCAGTTATCCTTTTCCATAACAATAGTTTCACTCCTTTCACAAATTCAAAAATTCCAATCCTTGATAAATAGTATAAATGAGTTCCAGAAATTAAGGTCTTGGTCACATAGCTGCAGTTATATAACAATAAGTGGTCTGGTAGAGTGATTATTGTGAACGAAAGCTACCAAAGCAATGGAGGTGTAAAATGTGAAAATATAAATTTAGCGTAGCTACTTTANTCATTGAGTATTCACCTTCTTCTGTCAATATCTGCAGCTTAGCGTTTTTTTTTTTTTTTTTTTTTTTTTTTTTTTTTTTTTTAATTTTTTTTGTTTTTTTTTTTTTTTTTTTTTGCAGGACGAAATATTCGACGAAACCGACCATCATAATGAGTAACCAGCGGGAAATAAACTATATGGCCGTGAATACTGAAAGCGCGAAGTATAAGGGCTAAAGTATGTCTATGCTACACCAGTATACAAGAAACTTGATAATCTTGCAACTGTATTATTGTAGTTACGCATGATACTTTGATGACATTGTGATAAAAATTTTCACTACATATTAACATAACAGTTACCATATTCTCTACCTTCAAAAAAGAATTTCTTCATGTTCCTGTGCGTCCTGAATTGTTAACACGACTATACTGCTTCCCATTAGCAGCAGCACCACTCTTTCTTTAGCAGGTATCACTTTTTGTATCGGATTTTGGTTTGAAAACACCTAGTGTTTGAATAGCTTTGTGAGAAGAATGTCATTATGTGAAAATCCTCCATATAGCGATACACGTCTTGCTAAGAAATGGCCAAAATTGCAGTAGAAATGGCTGTGAAGAAAACGATAACACCTCGCCCTAGCTAAGCTTTTAAAGACTATTTCACTAAGTAGGAGATCATAGTGGAATCACCCATGAATGGAATAGCCAAAGATCAAAGGAATATTGCAACCAACTAACATCATAAATCAAATCTATCGACATTACCAAGACAATATATCTCAAAGTAGCAAATTATGGTTCACTAAACTCTTACTAACAACTGTAGGTTCTATTTTAGATAGATATACCGAAGGACAGAGCTTTTAAGTTTCTAAAAATACGACCTCTAATCAACATAATCAAACAACACACAAGTCTTAACAAAAGAAACCTAGGATCGAGAAAAGCCTAAATAAGTAAAATCCTAACATTTTAAAGATATGTCCTTGTTCAGATTCCATTTTTGTCTGGTATCCTCCAAACACATGTTCAGCTATCCTTTTCCATACCAATAGTTTCACTCCTTTCACAAATTCAAAAATTCCAATCCTTGATAAATAGTATAAAGTTTTATGATGGTATGGTGATTTATAGTTACAGACACAACGCCATTATGTGACATACTAAACGAGTTCCAGAAACTAAGGTCTTGGTCACATAGCTGCAGTTATATAACAATAAGTGGTCTGGTAGAGTGATTATTGTGAACGAAATCTACCAAAGCAATGGAGGTGTACAATGTGAAAATATAAATTTAGCGTAGCTACTTTACCGATTTAAAAAATTTAACTATACCGAACTGATTTAAGAAACATGATTAACTACAATAAGCATAGAGAAGGCTCGAAAATAAATTTCACATAAAAACTAAATTTTAAAAACAAAAATTATTTAAACAAAAAAGGCATCATGTTGAACTTGTGGACGTATCCACTAGGCATCATGCTTTGAACTTTATTTAGTATGCAATACAATACAATACAAAGCTAGATCCTTCGATTGACATTATTCAAAGAAATGAATTGTTACATGGATCCTTTGACGGACTAGATTACATAAAGATGAATAAGAATAGATACCTCTTACAAGTATGAATTGTGGGATCAATCTTGATTAAAATGCTCCCAACTAGTAGTGATTTGAGATCAAAAATGGTTTGAATGTCATCAGAATTCCAATTCCCTCGATTACATTCAATATGAAAAATATCATTTGGTCTCCTGTGAGAAATAAACAAAATTATAAATATTAGAACATGTGACTTTTTAATTAGGGTTAAGTTCATAAAATAAGAACATACTTTCAAAAAATTTCACATTTAAGTAACCTACTCAAAAATATACCATTATCAGTAGCTAAACTTTTGAATTCGTTACGATATTATATATTTCAGCACTTTTCTTCACCTGCTACCTGTTGAACTGGTTTAAACAATTTCCACCTAATTATTCATTCTATTTCAGTTTATGTGTGGATATTACTTGACACTTTCCAATAAATATACAAAATCTACAATCACAAGCATCATCTTCTTCCCAACATCATTTTCCATATCCCTACTAACTTTACGTCATAATCAAATATGAAAAAAGAAACTTATAAACAATAACACAATTGCAACCAATGTCCTTTCCTCGGTGTTACCACAGTTGGCCTCCTTCCTCTTTGAAGATACCAACCGTCGTGCTGGCAGGAGCAAATCAACCAACATTGTATTCTTGTTTTAGTGAAGATTTCATGATCGAAGATGGTTCGTACAGTGGGACTGATAATTGTTTTGCAAAAAAATTAAGAGGATGAATTTGGGCTAACAATTGGAGATAGATTTGATTGGTTGAGTACCATACAAATCATCTTTCCTATAAGATCTAGTTAAGGGTATATCTTTTTTTTGAACTAAATTTAAGGGTATATCTAAAGGCTTTGATTTGGTTGATTATGAAAATTAAGATGAAAGTTTTATTAAAATTGTGTTTGGAGGTGAATGCATGAACCTGAGTATCGTTACATTTATCATCCTTATAACTTTCATTTCAAGAAAAACAAAAATTCAAGGCATGCGTGATAAAATAGTCTAGTGCAACGGTATATTTATCCTGCTATATTTCTAATATTGACCGGTTTAAACAAGTTTTGCTATTGGTAATGGTATTTTTTTCCAGTAGGTTACCTAGATGTGGAAAATTTTAAAAGTATGTTGTTATTTTATGGAACTAGCCCTTTTTAATTATGCAACACTCAAATTGCATGTTATAAAGAAGCTTTCATTATACGTCGACTTTTGAATAACTATAAAGTGACCTTACCAGTTGCGAAAATGCTCACTCAATGTATCAAAATAATGACTCACAAAAGAAGATTAAAAGAAGAATATTGGCTTGCTTTTAGTATGTATGTGTTTCTTTGCATACATGCAAAAAAGGAAAGTACGTGCTTAGCTAGCTTGACTTTGTGAGGATGGGGAGGGAAGTCTTTCTAGGACTTACAGTATAATATGACACTTAGCATCAAAGCGAAGAATTTGATTTTTCAAGCAACAAAAAGAATAAGAAATAGATGGAGCATAATGGTACCTGGAAGAATTGCTGCATTTAATCTCTTTTGGGACCAGGATAAACTACAAAATGGAAGGACAAAAATGATATTACAAATCGTAAACTGGAACAATGGTATACACAAATGAATACTCACATTGCTCCACCACATGCGGGGCCAATTGCTTTGCATATTGACTGCAGTGTCATGGATATACCATTGGCTGCACCTCTTTGATGTTGATCCTGAAATTGATGCATTTATGTATAGATTATTACTATTTATTTATATTCCTAACCACTTAAAAAATATAGAAAGTAAGAAGCTAGATCGTGAAGCGACTAATCTCACCACGGCTGAATTTTGCAGCATGAACGTCCCAGTTATGACGGACACCTAGAAAATATGAGAAACAGAATTATAGTGAAGGAGATAATATTAAGACCGGTCACAAAACAGATAATCATTTGAATACTTCGATCTTAATTTTGTAATTCATTTACGTTTTGGTAAAACAAAAGTTAATTGTTTCAAATATTAGATCTGTGCTCATACATCCATGCATGTCAGAGTGTTACAAGTCTAAAACAGAGGGTCACGTGCCACGCACGTGACAAGTCAACTCAGTCAACAAAACTCAATAACAAACTTTCCCGCCTTTTCTACCTTTTAAATACTTTCATTTCTCATTTTGTAAACTAGTTTTTGGATGATTGTTCTATCTCTTCTCTTGTAACAAACTCAATAATCAATAACAAATCCTTTTGATCAATTCTCTTCGAGTTACAATTCTTGGTTAGTAATTCTTGGGTTTTGATTGTTAATCTTCAATCTTTTAGTAGATTCTGGATTAAGTACGTTTCAATTGGTATCAGAGCCAATCATCCTGTTGCCTGACCACCATTCATAACTGTTTTCTGTTAAGATTCAGTTATTTTTGTTATTTTTCCGGTACACTATTAAATCTTGATCATCAGATCACCCACCATNTCAGATCAACCACCATACATCTATAAATTCCGGTCATTCTAGACCATTTGTCCAATCCAAAACACTTCTTGATTAAAATTCCGTTTTCATTTCTTACACACATTAGTTAGGAAAATGTATGGTGGTTTTGCACTCTAGTATACCCGGAAAGAGTGGTGGTTATTCCATATTGAGTAGTTAGTGATTGAATTTAAATTCTTGATTCTTTTAAGTAATTTTGTGATTCTTGATTCAGTTACATCATGGTGGTGGCCACAAGATCTGTTGATGGTGGTGGAACAAGTCAAGAAGGTGCTGCCACTAGGTCAACTACCATGGAAAGTCAGTTAGAGATCTTGATTAGAAAGATTGATGCATTAGAACAAAGAATGAATAATGGTGAAGGAAGCAGCCAAAGAGGAGGTAATCATAGTGGACAGAGTCATAGTAACAGTGGTGGTTCAAGTGGTGGTCCCAATGGTGGTCAATATGGTAGGTTAACTAAGGTAGAGTTTCCAAGATTTGATGGTGAAGATATTCAAGGGTGGCTTTACAGGGTTAACCAATTCTTTGTCATGGATCACATTGAGGAGGAGGAGCAGAAGATAAGATCGGTGTCTATGCATTTGTTTGATAAGGCACTCAATTGGCACAAGCAGTTCATGAAGAGACATGGTGAAGTAGCCACTTGGGATGTGTATGAAAGACAAATTAGGAAGAGGTTTGATTCTGTGTTTGAAGATCCATTGATGGAATTGAAGAATCTCAGGCACACAACTTCAATTCAGGTATATCAAGATATTTTTGAGTCCTTGTTGAATAAAGTAGAATTGACTGAGAAACAAGCAATTAGTCTCTATATTGGTGGTTTAAAAGAAGAAATTGGTATGTTGATGAGGATGTTGAATGCCACTACATTGCCTGATGTGTTTGCTTGGTCAAAAATGGAAGAAGCTAGGTTGGTAGTAATGAAAAAAAGTACCCCGTTGTTGCCAAGTACTAGAAATTTTGGTAACAATTGGAATGCTAATAGGAATGTGGTTTATGCTGCTAGAAATATGAATCAAACAGTAACAATGCCTACAAATCAGTATGTGACTCAAAATGTGGCCAAACAAAATGTAAATTCTGTACCTAGAAAACTATCAAGTCAAAAAGAAATTGCTGAAAAAAGGGTCAAGAATCTATGTTTTTACTGTGATAAGAAGTATATGCCTGGTCATAAGTGTGAAGGTCAAATGTTCATATTGGAGATTAGAAGTGAACAAGAAGATGAATTGGAGGAGAGTTTTGGGGAAGAGGATGTAGTTGATGAAACAATTGATCATGTTTGGGAAGAGGAAAATCAACAGAGTATGCCACAGATATCTTTGAATGCATTGTCTGGTGTACCCACACACAACACAATGAGAGTCAAAGGTCATGTGTTGAAACAAATATTGCATATTCTAATGGATTCAGGTAGCACACATAATTTCTTAGATTTGTACACAGCTAAGAAGTTAGGGTGTAGAATAAGGAGTACTTGTCCTCTGCAAGTCTCAGTAGCTGGAGGTACTAAATTGATCAGTCAATACATGGTCAAAGATTTCCAGTGGAAGATTCAAGGAGTCCTGTTTACCACAGATGTCATGCTGTTACCATTGGGTGGTTGTGAGTTAGTACTTGGGATTAAGTGGTTATCCACATTGGGTACCATTTTGTGGAATTTCCAGGAACTTAACATGAAATTTGTGTATGAAGGAAAGAAAGTGGTTCTGAGAGGTACAAATCAATCAGAATTAGCTTGGTTGGAAGGAAAGAAATTGCCCAAACTTTTGAATCAACAACCTCAAGTTTCTTCTATGTTTTATATGGGACAAAGTGCTACTCTTCATTTGATGCAGTGTGAAAGTGAAGATAATGTTTTGATTGACAAAGAGATGCAGAGTGTGTTGGCAGAATATGAGGATGTATTTGCTATGCCAAAAGAGTTACCACCTCATAGACACTTTGATCACAAGATTCCTTTGAAAGAAGAAAATGTAACAGTCAATATTAGACCATATAGATACCCACCAGCTCAGAAAGACACAATTGAGGCTATGATCAAAGAATTGTTGGATTCAGGGGTAGTTAGACCAAGCAATAGTCCGTTTTCATCCCCAATTGTCATGGTCAAGAAGAAAGATGGTTCATGGAGAATGTGTATTGACTATAGGCAGCTTAACAAGCACACTGTGAAAGATAAATTTCCAATACCTGTGATTGAGGAGCTCATTGATGAGTTGCAAGGTGCTCAAGTCTTCTCAAAGCTAGATCTCAGATCAGGTTATCATCAAATTAGAATGTGTGAACAAGATGTGTACAAAACTGCTTTCAAGTCTCATGAAGGTCATTATGAGTTTGTGGTTATGCCTTTTGGCTTAACTAATGCCCTTCTACATTCCAAGCTCTAATGAACTCAGTGTTTAAACCTTTCCTCAGAAGATTCACTTTGGTATTTTTTGATGACATATTGGTGTATAGCCCTTCACTATCTACTCATGTTGAACATTTGAGGATGGTGTTACAAGTAATGAGAGAAAACACTTTATTTGCCAAAAGGAGTAAGTGTGTGTTTGGCAATGCCAAAATTGAGTACTTGGGACATGTAATTTCTGCTCAAGGAGTTTCTACTGACCCAAGTAAAATCTCAGCTATGAAAGTATGGCCTACTCCTACTAATTTGAAGCAGTTGAGAGGATTTTTGAGTCTCACAGGATACTATAGAAGATTCATTAAAGGATATGCTGACATTAGTAAACCTTTGACTGTTTTGCTCAAAAAGAATGCATTTCAATGGAACAGTGAAGCACAACAAGCCTTTGAAAACTTGAAAACTGCTATGGTGAATAGTCCTGTGTTAGCATTACCATAATTTGAGGAAGAGTTCATCATTGAAACAGATGCTTCAGGTTATGGGGTAGGGGCAGTGTTACAACAAAATGGTCATCCAATAGCTTACTTAAGAAAAACCTTGGCACCTAAACATCAGTCACTCTCCACCTATGAAAAAGAATTGTTAGTTGTTGTTCTTGCTTTACAAAAATGGAGAGGATATCTTCTTGACAGGCATTTTAAGATAAGAACAGATCATTTCAGTCTTAAATATGTGGTGGATCAAAGTATTACCAGTCCTTTTCAGTCTAAATGGTTACCAAAGCTCCTTGGTTTTGACTATGAAATTGAATATAAGAAAGGTAAGGATAATGCTGCTGCTGATGCTTTGTCCAGAATTGAAAGACAAGGAGAGTTGTTTAGTTTGCTGACTGGAGGAACATCTAATGAGTTAATGGATGCAGTGGTTGCAACTTGGAGCACTGATGCAAAACTCAAGACTGTTATTGAAGGTTTGAAAGCTAAAACCTTAATTGGCAGTAAATATGAGTGGCAAAATGATCAACTCAGAAGGAAAGACAAATGGGTTATGGGACAAGACCTGGAGTTGAGGAAAAAGTTGGTTGCTCATTTCCATGGTTCAGCTATTGGTGGTCATTCAGGTGTGCAGGCTACAACAAAAAGGTTGACCACTTATTTTTATTGGAAGGGTTTGAGGAAAATGGTAAAAGAATGGGTAAGAAACTGTGATGTGTGCCAAAGAAACAAACCTGACTTATCTTCTTATTCTGGACTACTTCAACCTCTACCTATTCCAGAAGGTATTTGGCAAGATCTCTCTATGGATTTCATTGAATCTCTGCCAATGTCTCAAGGTAAAAGTGCTCTATTAGTGGTGGTTGATAGGTTTTCTAAGTATGCTCATTTTCTACCTATTAGTCACCCATTCACAGCAGTCCAAATTGCTCAGTTGTTTTTAGATAACATTTACAAACTTCATGGTCTTCCTAAAACAATAGTGAGTGACAGAGATAAGGTCTTTATGAGATTATTTTGGCAATCACTGTTCAAGATGCTGCAAGTTCAGCTCAAGTTCTCTTATGCCTATCATCCACAAACAGATGGACAGACTGAGATAGTCAACAAGTGTTTGGAGACATACTTGAGGTGCATGACTGGAGAGCAACCTAAAGAGTGGGTGAAATGGATACCATTGGCAGAATACTGGTACAACACTAACTATCACAGTGCAACCAACACCACACCTTATGATATTGTTTATGGACAAACACCTCCTTTAAACATTCCTTATGTGGAAAAAGATAGTGCAGTGGAAAAGGTAGACAGAACTTTACAAGTAAGAGAACAAGCAATTAAGTTGTTGCAGTTTAACCTGACCAAAGCACAATCAAGAATGAAAAGTCAAGCTGATAAACACAGGTCTGATAGGGAATTTGGGGTAGATGATTGGGTGTACTTGAAGCTCCAACCCTATAGGCAGTTGACTGTGAGGCAAGGCAAGCAACACAAGCTATCTTCAAAATTCTTTGGTCCATTTCAAGTGGTGCAGAAAATGGGAAAGGTTGCTTATAAGCTGAGATTGCCAGACTATGCTAAAGTTCATCCAGTCTTCCATGTATCTCAATTGAAGCCATGTCATTCAGAAAATGCTGTTATGGGAGATTTTCCTCAATGTGATGCTGAGGGTCTTATAGCTGCTACTCCAGTGAAGTTGTTGGAAAGGAAGATGGTAAAAAGAGGCAATAGAATGGTGGTGTTTGGCTTAATCCAATGGAGCAATGCTACTGTTGATGATGCTACATGGGAAGATTTAGCAGAAGTGGTCCAACGTTTTCCAGAATTTGAGCTTGATCCTTGAGGACAAGGAAGCTTTGAAGGAGGATGGAATGTTACAAGTCTAAAACAGAGGGTCACGTGCCACGCACGTGACAAGTCAACTCAGTCAACAAAACTCAATAACAAACTTTTCCGCCTTTTCTACCTTTTAAATACTTTCACTTTCTCATTTTGTAAACCAGTTTTTGGATGATTGTTCTCCCTCTTATCTTGTAACAAAACTCATTGATCAATAACAAATCAGATTAATCAATTCTCTTCGAGTTACAATTCTGGGTTAGTAATTCCTGAGTTTTGATTGTTAATCTTTAATCTTTTAGTAGATTCTGGATTATGTACATTTTACCATATCTCCAAACAACCCAATCGCTTCATTATAAAAATCCCCTTGTGTATAAGAAGAAAACAACGCATTCCATGAAACAATATTCCTATCCCTAGTCTCATCAAAAAGCCTCCTGGAATCCAAAAACTCACCACATTTTGCGTAAACCACAACCAACGTATTCGCCACAAAAACATCCTTTTCAAAACCAGTCACCACCACAATCCCATGTATCAACTTCCCTCCAACAATATCCTTTTTCATGGCACACGCCTTAAGCACACTAGGAAACGTAAACTCATTACACTTAATCCCTAACCCATGCATCTCCCTAAACCCCATAATCGCCTCGTCCCCATACCCATTCTGCGCATACCCGGATATCAAAGCAGACCAACCAACCAAATCCAATTCAGGACTTTTATTAAGCACCTTATGCACACTCCCAAAAACCCGACATTTAGCATACAAATTAACCAAATGGTTCCTACACTTGGAGTGGTTCTGAATTCCAAGTTTGACCAAATGGATATGGATCTGTTGACCCGGATTTAAAGAGTTTGTTTGGCAACATTGGGATAAGAGTTTGGAGTAGGAAATCGAACCGGGAGTTCATTCAATGTCGTGGGTGAGGGTTAAAGTGAATGTTAAGAATGTTTTGAAATGTGGTTTTCTTTGGAGGGAAAATACCCTTTGAAGAAACATATGGGTTTTGGTGTGTTTTAAGCAGTGTTCTAAAAAGGCGCGCCTTGGCGCCGCAAAGGCGCGAGGCGTCACCTCCACGCCACGCAATAGACCAAGGCGTCGTCTTAAGGCTTGGCATGAGATGAGGTGCGATAAGGCCCGATGGTACTGGTATTTGAGACGTTTAGGGGATTTACTAGTAATTGGAATTTGGGCATAGTATTTGAGGTTTACTGGTATTTGGCGTTTAGGGGTTTACTAGTATTTGAAGAAGATTACAAATGTAAAGAGAGTTTCTTGACTTTATTGCTTATGTATAACACTTTTTGTAAACTCGATGTATATGAAATAAGATACACTAATGAAATATAATATAAATCTATAAATCTATAAATACTTTTTGCCGCTTTAATTCACGCCTTAAAAACGCCATGCCGCCACGCCCCTCACGCTAAGGCTTGAGGCTTGACCATGCCGCCACGCCACGCCTCACACTATTTATAACCTTGGTTTTAAGAGGATATTGTGTGATAAATTAAGTTATCTCAGCACCACGTCAACGTCACATCAGCTTTAACATTTCAATCTTAACACCAAAAAGACACCCTTTATCATAAAACCACCGTAATACCACAATTTGGGCTCCACTTTTATTTAAAAAATAAAAATTACCCAAATTCAACCCCTAAACTAATGTTTCATTTAATAAACAACCTTGTCATTTTATTAATAACCATAAAAACATTAGATAAACATTAAATAAACGTTACATAAATAATAATACGAATCACGATACGTTACGAAATACGATACTAAAAAAAGCATACGAACTAAAATACAATACGATACACAATACATAAACATAGTTTGATTTGAATGCTCTCCGTCATACTCTGGAGACTCCAAATACCTAAATATTGACCTGAACGCCGCCGTTTCTGCTTTTTCTTTTCTAAGTCTCTCCACACACTCTTGTTGAATCCTAGCTTATTCTGCTTCAACTTCTCTTAAAGCTTGTTCGCCACACATAATTTCATAATGTTGTCTTGCAGTTAAGCCATGCTCATCAACTGCCTCGTCTTCATAACCCTTAAATTGATAATGTTGTTGCTCAATAAATCCATGCGCATCAGCTGAAGTTGATGCATCTAGCCCAAGTTGATTCAGCTGTTGTGATACCGAACCAATAATTTTGTTTTCTTCACAACTCCAATGAATTTTGTTGCTGATGTTGTCTTGTATCTCTGAAACACACTTCCACAGCGTTTCACTGATTGTGTCATCTTTCCTGGCTTCATCACTAAAAAACTTGTCGATCACAACTTGTCTTTCAAGCGAAATGTCTTTGCACTTCGCGTATTTTTTCTCAACCGTTCCTTCTTTGCCTTTGCGTGCTCAAACATCTTGATAACTTCGACAATAGCCTTCTGTCGAGCCGCATCGTCTTGCTCGCATTATTTTTGAACAAAAGCTTGCATTTTTTTGACGGAATGGGGGATAAAACAAGCCATAATTTTGTGTTATAATGATTAATAATGTTTGGGTTAAATGTATGGAAAGTGTGTAAAAATAATATGTGAACGTTGGTATTTATATAAGCTTTTGAATTCAAATTGCAACTAGCCGTTAAGGGGCGTTTGTGTAATTTTTTTAACCTAACTAGCCGTTTAACCCAAGGGGTTGTTTTGCATTTTTTTTCTTTTGAATTCAAATTACAAGTAGCCGTTTAAGGGGCGTTTGTGTATTTTATTTTATTTTATTTTTTATTTTATTGAAGCCTCGCCTCAACGCCAAGTTACCATGGCAACGTCCCCATCAACGTACGACCTTAACGCTGAGCGATGGTGTAATAAGGCAGCATTAACGCTGGCCATGTCTCTATAACGCCCATGGCAGCGTTATTACACCGATTGCTCTAAGAGTCAACAACTCTCTTTGTATAAAGTTCTATTTTTGTTTGATTAATTGGTAGTCGTTGTTGTTTCCTATTTTTTATGTCATTAATTATTTAAGACTTTTAAGGGCATGCTTCGTAGAAGAAAAATTATATTTGTTGGCAATTAAACTCAAGGTTTCCATTAGCCCATTGTTATATGCATTAATACATGTATAAGGTTTCATCTGCATTACTAACTTCTCTAAGTATTTTTTAAGTTAGATTAAGGGCAGACGGAAGCCGGGTGCGGCACGAGCCACACTCGATTTCGAGTCACGAAACGTAAGTTTTTCGAAAAGTGTTATTTTTTGGTATGTACAACACCCAATAATATGTTTGCGTTACTTAATTTCTTTTTAGTGCGACTTTAGTTTAGTCCAAAAAAATTTAATGGTGTAAATTTAGTACTATGATTAAAAAAAAATTGTACAAGGCCTATTGAATTTATTATTATTATTATTATTATTATTATTATTATTATTATTATTATTATTATTATTATTATTATTATTATTATTATTATTATTATTATTATTATTATTATTATTATTGTTGTTGTTGTTGTTATTATTATTGTTGTTATTTTGCAACACCCTCCTAACGGATTTATCCAACATTGACCTATACACTCGGTTCATGAGGTCCATGAAAAATACCGGTACATTTGTTAGATCAGAAGGCATAACTAAAACTTCGTAGTGGCCATAACGAGTTCGGAAAGCAATTTAGGAAAATCTTCTTCTCGAACCTTCAATTGATGGTAACCCGATCGGAGATCGATTTTTGAAAACCATTTAGCGCTTTGAAGTTGATCAAAGAAATCGTCAATTCTTGGTAATGGATACACATTTTTCACCATGACCTTATTCAACTCACGATAATCAATACACATCCGCATACTATCATCCTTTCTTTTAAGAATAAGATTGGGGCTCCCCATGGTAAATTACTAGGGCGAATAAAACCCTTATCAAGTAATTCTTGCAATTGGCTCATCAGCTCTCTCCTTTCGGAATGAGCTAAATGATACGGAGTTTTAGCAATGGGGGTAGCACCAGGAATTAAATCGATTTGGAATTCAACTTGCCTTTTGGGTGGAATACCCGTCAAATCTTCCGGAAAGATATCACAATACTCACTTACTATCGGAACCTCTTCAATTCTCTTCTTTTTGGAACTAGTATCTACTACGTGGGCCAAAAAGGCTTGACATCCATGTGAAAAATATTTCCTAGCCTTCATCACGAAGCATATTAAAATTTCACCCTTCCTTTTCTCTCTATAAATACAAATTTCCCTCCCGTGAGGATTTACAAGTCTAATAATCTTTTGGCTACACACTATGGTGGCATTATTGACAAGTCGTTTTTCAAGCGGTGAACCTCGTCCCTATACCCATTATGCGCATACCCGGATATCAAAGCAGACTAACCAACCAAATCCAGTTCAGGACTTTTATTAAGCACCTTATGCACACTCCCAAATACCCGACATTTAGTATACAAATTAACCAAATGGTTCCTACACTTGGAGTGGTTCTGAATTCCAAGTTTGACCAAATGGGTATGGATCTGTTGACCCGGATTTAAAGAGTTTGTTTGGCAACATTGGGATAAGAGTTTGGAGTAGGAAATCGAACCGGGAGTCCATTCAACATCGTGGGTGAGGGTTAAAGTGAATGTTAAGAATGGTTTGAAATGTGGTTTTCTTTGGAGGGAAAATACCCTTTGAAGAAACATATGGGTTTTGGTGTGTTTTAAGCAGTGTTCTAAAAAGGCGCGCCTTGGCGCCACAAAGGCCTCGCAAAGGTGCGAGGCGTCACCTCCACGCCATGCAATAGACCAAGGCGTCGTCTTAAGGCTTGGCATGAGATGAGGTGCGATAAGGCGCGATAAGGTGTACTGGTATTTGAGACGTTTAGGGGATTTACTAGTAATTGGAATTTGGGCATAGTATTTGAGGTTTACTGGTATTTGGCGTTTAAGGGTTTACTAGTATTTGAAGAAGATTACAAATGTAAAGAGAGTTTCTTGACTTTATTGCTTATGTATAACACTTTTTGTAAACTCGATGTATATGAAATAAGATATACTAATGAAATATAATATAAATATATAAATCTATAAATACTTTTTGCCGCTTTAATTCACGCCTTAAAAACGCCATGCCGCCACGCCGCCACGCCTCACGCTAAGGCTTGAGGCTTGACCATGCCGCCACGCCACGCCTCACACTATTTATAACCTTGGTTTTAAGAGGATATGGTGTGATAAAGTAAGTTATCTCAGCACCACGTCAGCGTCACATCAGCTTTAATATTTCAACCTTAACACCAAAAAGACACCCTTTATCATAAAACCACCGTAATACCACAATTTGGGCTCCACTTTTATTTAAAAATTACCCAAATTCAACCCCTAAACTAATGTTTCATTTAATAAAAAACCTTATCATTTTATTAATAACCATAAAAACATTAGATAAACATTAAATAAACGTTACATAAAATATAATACGAAACACGATACGTTACGAAATACGATACTAAAAAAAACATACGAACTAAAATACAATACGATACACAATACATAAACATAGTTTAATTTGAATGCTCCCCGTCATACTCTTAAGACAACAAATACCTAAATTTTGACCTGAACGCCGCCGTTTCTGCTTCTTCTTTCCTGAGTCTCTCCACACACTCTTGTTGAATCCTAGCTTGTTCTGCTTCAACTTCTCTTAAAGCTTGTTCGCCACACATAATTTCATAATGTTGTCTTGCAGTTAAGCCATGCTCATCAAATGCCTCATCTTCATAACCCTTAAATTGATAATGTTGTTGCTCAATAAATCCATGCGCATCAGCTGAAGTTGATGCATCTAGCCCAAGTTGATTCAGCTGTTGTGATACCGAACCAATAATTTTGTTTTCTTCACAACTCCAATGAATTTTGTTGCTGATGTTGTCTTGTATCTCTGAAACACACTTCCACAGCGTTTCACTGATTGTGTCATCTTTCCTGGCTTCATCACTAAAAAACTTGTCGATCACAACTTGTCTTTCAAGCGAAATGTCTTTGCACTTCGCGTATTTTTTTCTCAACCGTTCCTTCTTTGCCTTTGCGTGCTCAAACATCTTGATAACTTCGACAATAGCCTTCTGCCGAGCCGCATCGTCTTGCTCGCATTATTTTTGAACAAAAGCTTGCATTTTTTTGACGGAATGGGGGATAAAACAAGCCATAATTTTGTGTTATAATGATTAATAATGTTTGGCTTAAATGTATGGAAAGTGTGTAAAAATAATATGTGAACGTTGGTATTTATATAAGCTTTTGAATTCAAATTGCAACTAGCCGTTAAGGGGCGTTTGTGTAATTTTTTTAACCTAACTAGCCGTTTAACTAAGGGGTTGTTTTGCATTTTTTCTTTTGAATTCAAATTACAAGTAGCCGTTTAAGGGGCGTTTGTGTATTTTATTTTATTTTTTATTTTATTCAAGTCTCGCCTCAACGCCAAGTTACCATGGCAACGTCCCCATCAACGTACGACCTTAACGCTGAGCGATGGTGTAATAAGGCAGCGTTAACGCTGGCCATGTCTCTATAACGCCCATGGCAGCGTTATTACACCGATTGCTCTAAGAGTCAACAACTCTCTTTGTATAAAGTTCTATTTTTGTTTGATTAATTGGTAGTCATTGTTGTTTCCTCATTTTTTATGTCATTAATTATTTAAGACTTTTAAGGGCATGCTTCGTAGAAAAAAAATTATATTTGTTGGCAATTAAACTCAAGGTTTCTATTAGCCCATTGTTATATACATTAGTACATGTATAAGGTTTCATCTGCATTACTAACTTCTCTAAGTATTTTTAAGTTAGATTAAGGGCAGACGGAAGCCGGGTGCGGCACGAGCCACACTCGATTTCGAGTCATGAAACGTAAGTTTTTCGAAAAGTGTTATTTTTTGGTATGTACAACACCCAATAATATGTTTGCGTTACTTAGTTTCTTTTTAGTGCGACTTTAGTTTAGTCCAAAAAAATTTAATGGTGTAAATTTAGGTACTATGATTAAAAAAAAAAAAAAAAGAATTGTACAAGGCCTATTGAATTTATTATTATTATTATTATTATTATTATTATTATTATTATTATTATTATTATTATTATTATTATTATTATTATTGTTGTTGTTGTTGTTGTTGTTGTTGTTGTTGTTGTTATTTTGCAACACCCTCCTAACGGATTTATCCAACATTGACCTATACACTCGGTTCATGAGGTCCATGAAAAATACCGGTACATTTGTTAGATCAGAAGGCATAACTAAAACTTCGCAGTGGCCATAACGAGTTCGGAAAACAATTTAGGAAAATCTTCTTCTCGAACCTTCAATTGATGGTAACCCGATCGGAGATCGATTTTTGAAAACCATTTAGCGCTTTGAAGTTGATCAAAGAAATCGTCAATTCTTGGTAATGGATACACATTTTTCACCATGACCTTATTCAACTCACGATAATCAATACACATCCGCATACTATCATCTTTTCTTTTAAGAATAAGATTGGGGCTCCCCATGGTAAATTACTAGGGCGAATAAATCGATTTGGAATGAGCTAAATGATACGGAGTTTTAGCAATGGGGGTAGCACCAGGAATTAAATCGATTTGGAATTCAACTTGCCTTTTGGGTGGAATACCCGTCAAATCTTCCGGAAAGACATCACAATACTCACTTACTATCGGAACCTCTTCAATTCTCTTCTTTTTGGAACTAGTATCTACTACGTGGGCCAAAAAGGCTTGACATCCACGTGAAAAATATTTCCTAGCCTTCATCACGAAGCATATTAAAATTTCACCCTTCCTTTTCTCTCTATAAATACAAATTTCCCTCCCGTGAGGATTTACAAGTCTAATAATCTTTTGGCTACACACTATGGTGGCATTATGCTTGCTAAGCCAATCCAACATTGGGTGTCACCTTTGCGGTCATTGGATAAGCACGAGCCCTCGCCTTCGGAATTTCAACTTTCTCCTCCTTCACCATCTTTNATCTCATACTCTCTAGAAATTTAGAAAAATTTCATACTCTCTAAACCCTAAAATCCATACTCTCTAAAATCAAAAATAACGATTTGGAAACTTTTTAACGTGAACAAAAGATTGAAATCACATGAAAACTAATAAGATCTTAATGAAGAACTAGATTTAAAAACTAAATAAGCTTATAAAAGCTCAATAAGCCACGGCTCAAAACCAAAAACCATGCAAAGTTGACAACAATAATAAAAGCTTGTAGAAAAGATTAAGATGACATGAAAATAAGCTTAAAAGATTAAAAGACTTTAAAAGAAAGATTATTAAGACGAAAATAAGCTAAGAATAAGACATGAAATAAGCTTGTATTCAAGATAAGAATTACACTAATGCATCAAAATAAGCTAAACTACACCTACCTTACCTCTACTCCTAATCTAATCTAATTTAATGCTTACAAATGAAGCCATCCAAAGATATTTATCTAGCTAGGGGGTTTACAAGTTTCCTTACGTGTACGCTTTGCCCCCTAGACTTTTACAAGTCATGAAAATAACATAAGAACTACATTACAAAGCTACTAAACGTCTTAAATACTAAATGTAAACTCTTGTAACTTCGAGGCTTGTGTTGACGTGTATTTCAAAGTCTTCAAAGATGTAAAAACGTTCACTTGCTCAATTTTGGAAAGCTTCTTCTTACAAATATCTTTCAACTTTGATTAAGCGTTTCGTTCATCTTCTTGAGCTTTTAAGAAATAAATTCGTCATCACGGGCTTTTCTTGAGTAGATATCATCGTTGACTCGGCTTTTTGACACTTTTCCACATCTCGTGCTCGTTTTAGGCTTTTTAGTTGCTTGATTTTGCTTTATGTGTCATTTATGCAATATCCTTTCCTGCACAGTCACAAACACAAAAACACGATATCTTTGGCTTTTAACGTTAGTTTTTGGTCTATAATAGTCTAATAATGGTGAATAAAAGGTATGTGAATAAGCACCTACCAATTATGCTTGCTAAGCCAATCCAACATTGGGTGTCACCTTTGCGGTCATTGGATTAGCACGAGCCCTCGCCTTCGGAATTTCAACTTTCTCCTCCTTCACCATCTTTAATGGTCTGCTCGGTAGCTTTTATCTTTGGACATTCACTCACCTTATGTCCTAATTCATTACACCCATAACAAACCACTAATGGCTTGGTGCAATTCTTGCTTATGTCGTTTGGATCATCACATTTCCTTCATTCCTGATTTACATTCTCCCATATGATTTTTACCACACCTATTACAACGAGGTGCCACGTCCCCTCATTCTCTATCCTTGCGAAATCAAATCTTCCTATTTTCCCGAATGTCATTGCTTGTTCTTGCTTCCTCTTCATTTTTTTTCTTTACCGCTCATCCTATCCAAATCCGCCTCTTGGGTACGTGCCCTACCTAAAAGATCTTCCATGGTAGTGCATTTGAAAGGCGATACAATCGTATGGATCTCATCCTTGAGCATCTTTTGAAATTTATCAACTCTAAGCTTCTCGTTGTTGATATATTCCGGACAATACTGCACCATATCATAAAGTTCTCCCACAACTCGTTCACCGATTCATTTGTTTGTACAAGATTATGGAATGCTTCCATTATCTTGTCAACTTCTTCTATAGGTGCATACTCCTTTTCAAAATCTTCTTTAAATTGCTCACAAGAGCAAGTTTCCCTCCAAACATTACCCTTCTCTCTCACCTTACCTTCCAATCATACCTTAGCCCGTTCACGGAGGTAGTTGGTGGTAAAGTTCACCTTGTCATCCTCCACACAACAACTAGTGCAAAAGGCTCCTTCAATATCGTAACCCACCTAATACTCTTTAACGGGTCAAGGGTTCCCGTAAATGTTGAGTACAAACGGTAAAGTCAGGATATGTTGACCTTTCTTTCCAAACTTCTTGCCTAGCATTCAGATCAATCACGAATTCCCCACTTTTTCTAAGCTTCTCTATCTCTTCTTGAAACAACTTTGCAAATTTTCCGTCGTTTGACGAACATAGTAGGGCATAATCTTTTCAATGGCCCTTACATTTTAACCAAAAGTCTAAAAACAAAGTTGAAGAACTAAAACCGTCAATACCAAACTCTTTAGCAACCAACTTGAAAACCACACAAGTGTAGGGACTAAACATCAAGAATCACTACACCCAAACCACTTTCAACTTCTTACAAACCAAACTCACTTTAAATGAAAGTACAACACACATAAAAAGTTGTACTTTGAAAAGATCACTTTACTCTCCAACTGAAAACCGGTTGTGAGAAGACATTTGTCAGATAGGCCGACCAGTCACAGATACTGTTCTTTTTTAATAAAGTACTAGCTTTGGGACAGAACACCAAAACCTAAGCACGTGCGAACCGAATGCAGCAACAACAAGAAATAATGGCGTCTGATGGATCAACTGTTATTGGTAATATATCTTGTTAATTTTGTTGTTTACTTGATATTATCTGGATTAATTTGCTTTTAAAAGTTTTGATACATACATGGTTATAAAATTTATCTAAGAATGGTCACTTAGTAATTGATGGTGGTGTTGTGGTCAGACAGACAGCCTGATGTTCTTGCAAATGTTCAAACCTTACTCTAGGTAGTAGGTACATCATATCTTGGACTAGCCAAATAAAGGGTTTTATGCTGCATACATCTAAGTTAAAGACTCGCCCTTCCCGAGTATCCTCAAGAAGGAAAAACCTCATCTATTTAGTAAATGGTAGGACTAGTATTGAAATATCTGGTTATAGATTTATAAGATAATAGGAAATATTTAACTTTTGTAAAATGATACTCTTTATGTCCTAAAATAATTGTTAACGACGAAGAAACAAGACAAAGGAGAAAAATATGGTTACTTTAAGTAGTAGGACAGTTTTTGTAATATCTTAATTGGGGGTAAATGGTAATATGGTGAACTGATCTATTGTTCGTACTTTATTTTTGTAACTAGACCATTATTTCGGTATTTTATAAGATATTAAGGTAGACAATAATACGGCTTTTTTGCTGTTGCATATTAAGTATATTTGAATGCTGTGAAAATTTGCTAAAAATGCTATAGGATACCAATATGAGAAACTATGGATGAAGTGTGTAATGGTAATTACGCAAAAAAAACTATCTTAGGTAATTACGCAAAAAAACTATCTTACTTGATAGTTTTTGTCTAAAGTTAGAATTCTTTTCTTTTTGCATAATGAATTTTATTTTTATGTGTATAGCCTGCAAATATCTTTTTACTTCTAGTAAGTTGATAGAATGAATATTAAAGAAGCAATTCAGGGAAAATGGCAACTCTTTGATTTTAAATGATAAATGTTGTACTTTAAATACAAACCTGACTAGAAAGTTTTATAAAAGGTTAAAATAGTTACCGTATTTTACGTCAGAACTGTTAAGAGACTTGCAGCTTATTCTATCTTTAAAGTTAGGATGTAACTTAATGTTTCTCTTTTTGAATGGAAGATTTTGTGATAGTGATTTCTTTTGTTAAAGGTGCGTGTTCTTGGTCTATTACTGATAGTGTTTGTGATGAAACAATGAAATAGTCATGGGGTTTTATACAAAATGTAATTTGGATGTTTGTGGAGTAGTAAAGTATGCAACTTTGATTAGCATCTTGAAGAGGCAAGTCAACAAATTAGCTTTTGTAATCAAACAGAGAGGGTATTTCATTGACTACGTCTAAAATGTAGAAGTATGAGTTTAGAGTCACGAGGTTTTATGCAAAAGACTATAACCAAAAATGGTAATTCACAACTGGAGCACTTTAACATATGGAGGAACCACAAGTGGTCAAAAGCAACCAGAACACATAAAAATGCAGGACCAAAAGGTTAGAGTAGTTACTAGTATAATGTTTCACCTGGGTTTAAAAAGTTGCCATTTTGTAACATCCCGCTTTCAACAGCCTTAGAATCATCTGATATTTGTAGTGTGACATAAAGTAAACATACCTCTTAGCATAAGTTTGATACAGTTTCACATGTATTCATCTTGGCTTCTTCTGCTCATGACACTCCTATTTCAGACACGCATGCCATACTTTATCTTTATCCACTCAACTGTTACCATCTCTTCATATATAACCAAACAATTCATATTTACTATTGCGTTTTCAATTTCATGTGCATGGATGCTAAGCTAAAGTCCGCATGATCGTGCATATTTGCAGATCAGCATTCAGTTCATTAGTTAATGCTTGATATACCAATTGTGCAGTTATTGCTATATGAATCGTTAATTCAGCTGGTCATGATGTTTAACTTACATTTATATTTAATTTAGTTCCTAGGAGCTTCAGACTACTAGAAGAGCTCGAGCGAGGAGAAAAGGGAATTGGTGATGGAACTGTCAGCTATGGGATGGATGATGCCGATGATGTGTACATGCAATCATGGACAGGGACTATCATCGGTCCTTCTAATGTTAGTTTTCTTAACTCTTTTATTTTATTTTATTTTATTTTCCCCTTCCTGACTTCCTGTTATCTTAATTGATATTATCGCTCATCAAACGTCGCAGATCAGCATCAGTTGATTTTTGTTGCTTATTGTTGCATCCCTCACGCTTTGTGTCAATTTACTTATTTTCTTTGTTCATACATACTTATTTTCTTTGTCATATAACTTTTTAGATAGGAAATTGGATGCTAATGCTCATAAATGCACGTTAAGCATATTTGCTTAAATTTTTAATGTCATTGATTTTACTTGTCAGACTGTTCATGAAGGGCGCATCTATCAGCTGAAACTAATTTGCGGTGATGAATATCCTGAAAAGCCACCGAGTGTGAAATTTCAATCACGGATAAACATGAGTTGTGTGGATCAAGAGACCGGTGTGGTGTGTACTACTCTCCCAGATGAGCTTACTATGTGTCATTATCTGCTTATCTGCTTGTAAATAATTTTATGGTGGTGTGAATTTGCCAGGTTGAACCATCTCTTTTTCCTATGCTTGCTGACTGGCATCGGGAGTACACAATGGAAGACATATTGACTCAGCTCAAGAAAGAAATGGCCTCTCCCCAAAACAGAAAACTCACTCAGCCTCCTGAAGGTGCGTCGGATATTTTATCTAAACTATTTTGCATCCCGTTTTTGCTTTATATCCCCATCTAATGAATTTCAGAGTATACTGGGGATAATCTTTACTTGTGCTATCATGTCACATGTTATGTTTTGTAAAATTTGCTCATAGAGCTAATGTGGTCAACGGATAGCATTACCTTTTAGAGTCTAAGTTCCAACAGATTGATACACAAGAAAGAGATTAAGGGGCCACAAATTATGTTTTATTCGGATCATATGTATAGTGTTATACATAAACAGGCAAAAGCAAACTGTGTGCCGCATGAGTGGCATTATATGCTTTTTTTGGTTCTGCTGTACCGTCATTTTGAAAAAGATAATAAAAAGATCATCACTAATAATCCTTCAACCTAACGAGTTTCTAGGGTTCTAGAATCCTCATGCTTGAGTCATTAGGTAAGAGTCAGACAAGACAGAACAGACCTCAACATTTCAATCATGCGAGGTTTAATTTACTTAGCCCTAAGCTTTCCCATTTGCATTATTATGACTTTACAACATATCTTGTCTGTGGCCTATTTCCATAGACTTAACCACTTGGATTTGCAAAAGTCAAATCTTTTCTGGCATAACCTTGGATTCTTACGATGCTCACTCCAAGTTCACAAACTCAATGGCTATGAGATTTTGTGGTTTCAATGATCTTAATAAAACTATATAAAGCCATTAAGGCTAAATTTTAAAGTGTCTGCAAATCGGGGGAAAAAAAAAAAAAAAAAAAAAAGACAGATGAGAAATGGCACACTTGACATTGGTTAGGTCAGATATAAGAGTCAAGAACTGTCATCTCACACTTGACAATAAGCATGACAAACAAATGCACATTCAAGCAGAAGTCAGCAAACCTGGAGTGAAATATATTTACCTTTAGCATGTAACGTGCACATGGGTTTGTCAATTTGAAAATAAACATTCATATGGTTGTCGTTATCGATACGGGCAATTTTGTGGTCCATCAGAGTCACTCAGGTGATATAGATAAAGTGTTTGGTAACTTTCTAATCAGCANTATAAGAGTCAAGAACTGTCATCTCACACTTGACAATAAGCATGACAAACAAATGCACATTCAAGCAGAAGTCAGCAAACCTGGAGTGAAATATATTTACCTTTAGCATGTAACGTGCACATGGGTTTGTCAATTTGAAAATAAACATTCATATGGTTGTCGTTATCGATACGGGCAATTTTGTGGTCCATCAGAGTCACTCAGGTGATATAGATAAAGTGTTTGGTAACTTTCTAATCAGCAATTAAAGGTTTGTACTTCCAACATTGTATGCTTTCTCGGGCATTAACCATAGTTTGTTAAGATGCTAACTCAAATTTGCCAAAAAAAAGAAAAAAACCTTTGTTGTGGTCTATAATACACAAATTAATGGTTGCAGAACATGAAAATTCATACACCCCCTGTTTTTACAATTTTCAGCACTAAGCTTACTTCCATTGTTAGAGTTCTTATAAATACCAGTTTATGTGTAGTCCACGTGCATCAAAAGTAAGGCAGTTCATTCAATGAAAAAGGACCATACAATGGGAAGGATAGGAAATCTGTTATCCTACCGTGTGACTCTCGTCACTGTTTTCCAAGGTTGCAAAAAGTGCAAATCGTTAGTCAGGCGGTCGACCACCTTGTAATCGGTCTAGGCGGGATTAATTGGTGATTAATCGGAATGGCATTTTTGGCAAATTTTGGGTATTTCCGCCAAGTTTTGTGTATTTCTGGCGAGTTTTATGTATTTCTGGCAAGATTTTTTTTCTAAAAAACAACTTGTAATAGATTTAAACAGTTACTATAAGTGATCAACATAAGTTTACGGTGAGTTTTGGGTACTTCCGGCAAGATTTCTAGGTTTCTGGCAAGATTTGTAGGTTTTCGGCAAGTTTGACCACCATTGACCACCGTTGACCATGGTTGACCTATTTGTTTGACCCAGTTACATAAATCGGCAAGGTTGGTGGCCCTGTAGCGCCTAGGCGGCGATTAATCGGACTTGTAGACCTTTTTTTTGCAACACTGCTGTTTTCTTCTAGTTATAGTTCCTGTATACTAATACTAATACTTTAGTTTACAGCCCAAGACAGTCTTCCTCTGCATCTGTAAAACGTTCAAAGAATTTTCTCTCTAAATTAAGCCGTCGTGACATTAAAATATCTGCTATATCACTACCAATGAAACGTCTCTTTTTTTACAAAATATTAATCAAACTCTGTATTTCCATATTCTGTGCTGTTTCAGGAAACGATGAGGGGAGGGCAGACCCAAAGGGACTAGTGCTGCGGTGTTGTATTATGTAAGCGAAGCATCTTAGATGCCATTACGTATATAGTTACCTAAATTAACCGAACTCTGCCTGTCAAACAGACTGAATGTTGGTTAAATGTAATCATTAACATGCTAAATATTCCAATGTCAAAAGAATGCATTGGCTATGAATTAGTTTGTGTTTTGACTGGTTAGTTATGATGTCTAATGCCTGCTGAAGGGCTTGTTATGCTACCTATCCTTTACCTTCCGTTGGTGTTCTTTCCCTTATTCATGTGATGTAAACGACTGTAACNGATCAAATATATCTAAATCTTCAAACTATCTACTCATTTATCCCATCAAATTATATTACTAAAATGCTCCATTTTACAGTTACATTAGGCAAAAATAGAACAAGTGAAACATCAAATATACCATTGTGTAGGCAAAGACACTAGGTACTAAGCAAAAGACAATAGGCAAATACCATTAATCAGAAGCTTCATATTAGAAATTTGCATTTGTTTAGCATCCATATTACAAACTTATAATAACAAAATAAGCTTTCATTCCACAAAATAAGCTTCCATTCTCTACACTAATAACCTTCTAAAATTCTTTGATCTTCAATAATAAAAGCTTTCATCTTCATTGATATCTCTTTTAGAGTTAATACCTTCATCTTCACTCGAATCTACATGAAAGAGACATAATTAGCAAGGCACGATACATCTAAATCGATAAATCCTAAAGTAAAAAATAGAAAACATACCAATTATTATTGTTTCAAAATCTTCTTTTTCCGGAATTTTATGTTATCGCAAATCTTGGGTACAAATATGTCTTGCAATAATACTCTTGTCATTCAAAGAACTCCTAAATGTATACAACACCCTTCCACTAGTGCTAAAAACCGACTCGAAAGCCATAATTAAGATGGGAATAGCTAACAAATCTCTGGCCATCAAAGATAAAATTGGTAATCTTGGGCTATTTACCTTCCACCATGCCAATATATCAAATCTCACATTAGAATCAAATGCTTCAACACTTTCACACAAATACTTATCCAATTCACTTGTTGTTGAAGTAGATGTTGAAGTCAATTTCATCTTATCTCTCAACCTATCTCTTGTGGGGGGATTTGTTGTCGTATCATCAGGATTTGAATGTTTCCCAAACACCGAAGATGAACTAGATGGTGGAGCATGAATTCTTACATAGTCTTCACATAAAGCTTTAAATTGAGCATGTTTATATTTTTTTTCTTCAATTCCACAGTTGCTAGTCCTTCCATCCCATAATGGTCATCCACTACAATATGCAAAAATTCATCTTTGTTTCTTGGATCAAGTAGAAAAGCAAAATATAATAATGCATTCATATTTTCTACTTCTCCATAATACTTGTCAAACTTCTATTTCATCACCTTAGCAATTATATTAAGAATTTCATCCTCAGGTAGTACCTTCAAAACATGTTTGTTTCCTAAAAAGTTCACGAATAGTAGATAATTCAACAATGAGTGTATGTAATGTCATATATTTTGTCCTCGAAATCCTCAAAGTTAACCTCGTAAAATATTTGAAGAAATCCACACGACTTTCTAGCTTTATCCCAATCTTCAGGTGTCGGCATTAAAAGACCCTTTTTGCGAATAGCATTCCCAAAAGCCTCGTCCTCTAAATCATATCTATCAAACCATCTTCATATGCTTGAGCCACTTCTAACATATTGTAGGTGGAGTTCCACCTTGTTGGAATATCAAGTATCAAATTCTTTGTGGTATCACATTTAGCACTTTCGGCACATCTTTTAAATTTCTCAATTCTACTATCCGATTTTTTTATCTACTTTACCGCATATCTAATATTCTCAATCGACATGTTAACTAATGTAATACCATCTTGCACTACAAGATTCAAAATGTGAGCTGCGCATTTTATGTGAATCCATTTCCCATTCAATAAACACGTGTCTTTCTTTGCAATGTTTTTCTCAAGAAATCAATCGCATTATCATTTGCACTTACATTATCAACCAAAATAACCAGTAGAGCATCAATACCCAACTCATTCATACAAGCTTCTACTCCCTTTCCAATATCAACCCACTGTGACTAGGGGCGTCAAAAAATCCAACCCAATCTGGGCCCGATCCTGATTAAACCTATTTGGGTTGGGTTACTCGGATCAAAAATTTTATTCGGGTCAGCCCGAGTACCCGAGTACAAAATAGGGTCGGGTATCGGGTTGAAAATGTTTGTTTAACTCGGGTTCAGGTCGACCGGTTTACCCGAATAAGAGCTTCTTTTTTTTTTCTTTTTTTTACAGTAATTATTATTATTATTATTATTATTATTATTATTATTGTTATATTTTTTATAACTTATCTATGGGAATTAGAACAAATAGGTTTATGACAATTTTACGGGTCGACTCGAACCCGAGTGGACTCGAACTTGACTAACCGGAGTTCAAATAGAGTCAGGTTCGGGCATGTCATTTTTACCCTCGACACGACCTAAATTGAACCGAACCGAACCCGACCTAATTAACACCCCTGAATGAGACTATCAAGAAGACAAAAATTCAAGACTTTCTTTATTCAACTTCCATTCATTATCAACATATCGTGGTTCACAATATATAGGTGGTAGTCTTGATGATGAGAATTTTTTAAAAATGATCCTGGACAATGAACACGAGCAGATTTTCGATCTGTATATATGGATAGATCAAACTAAATAATACATTCATATTATTATATGTTTGAATAAGATAAGAAATGTTAGATTAAATTTCCACACTAAACATGTACTACGAACTTAATCGAGAAAATAGTCAGTTTCGATTCGTATTGAACATTAAACCAAAATATGTTATTTTGATATTTAACTAGCTAGTATTTTGTGTCAAAATGGACCAGTAATATATTAGCAATAGTCATGCCAATATGACTTGTATTTAGTCATTTCAATAGTATTAAAATTGACATCAATGAAACGTATCATAGGTGGTTGGTTAGTCATTGTTTACCAACACAAACGCAATTCCAAAATTTTGAAAAAGTAGACACGTAAATGAGAAATCAAATTGAAACTAGACTGATTATAGAACACTTGGTAACCAATCAATTAACCTTGTCATAAGCAAGTGATACTTGGTTTAACATTATTAGTACAATATATGGATTTAGGAGTATCCAAGTTGGTTTCAAACAAGTTATAGTAAACAAAGTAATCACTGCAATCTCCTGGTGCTCACTTCTTGTCATACTTTTAAAATAATATTTAATTATGTTACACAATTTACAAATCGATCAAGGGTGGATTAAGTAACGAAGATGATATCTATCTATACACTACTGTTGTGTGTGCATACACCACTATGTGTGCAATGCAATGTCATACAACCCCTACACTCTTCAGTCTTCATTTACGTGTAATAATCTGAAGTATGGTCAAACAGTCAATAGCTTTTTGAAAAATATATATATATATATATATAAACATTTCATCTAGAGAATTGTTTATGACAAAATTATCACCACATTCCACATTCATCCAATTATTGCCCATCACCAACAAAATCCACAACAAATATATGTTATGATTCTTTCTCACACACACTAACAAAAGTTTCTTAAAATGCTTCAAAAATCCATCTTGCTTCCATTTTTCATTTTTCCTCTCTTCTTTTACCTATCATCATCCGCCACAGATGACTTCATCTATGGCGGATGCTCACAGCCAAGGTATACACTTGGCTCACCCTACGAATCGAATGTCAACTCTTTACTCGCTTCCTTAGTCAACGCAGCTTCTTTTGCTAGTTTTAACAACTTTAAGATCTCAGTACCGGGGTCGGCCCAGTCTGACATTGTCTATGGCTTATTTCAATGTCGAGGTGACCTGAGCACCTCTAACTGCAGAGACTGTGTGGCCCATGCTGTCAGTCGGCTTGGGATTATTTGTCCCGAGTCGACTGGTGGGGCCATACAGTTAGATGGTTGCTTTGTAAAATATGATAGTGCATCTTTCTTGGGAGTTGAGGACAAAACTGAAGTGTTCAAAAAGTGTGGATCATCTATTCCTTATAACTCAGATATTTTAACTCGTCGAGATGCTGTGTTAGCATATATGACGTCCGGGAACGGGCAGTATTTTCGTGTGGGCGGCTCTGGGAGTGTGCAAGGTGTGGCTCAGTGCGTACAAGACTTGAGTTTGAGTGAGTGTCAAGATTGTCTTACTGCGGCAAGTGAACGTCTAAAATCAGATTGTGGAGCAACCGCTTGGGGGGATATGTTCTTAGGGAAGTGCTACGTGCGATATTCTGAACATGGGTTCCACTCGAGAAGCGGTAAGCGGTTGCTCCACCACTTCCACTGCCTTAGCTGGTGGTTTGTGGTGGTTGTATTGTTCTTGCTCACAACTTAACCTTTTTGAAATATTTTTGGTGTGTATGCATGCTAATGTACTGATGTTAACTAAATTGTCCCTCTAATAATATTCTCATCTTTACTGAATTTCGTGATTTTTAAATTGGAAAAGTATCATTAGACCATTCTAACATCTGTTTAAACGTGGGTATCTCATAGCTTTTTATTACTACAATTTTAATATACTTTTGCTTGTAGAAAAGACTGGAGCATATGCATAGCCAAGTAGAACCGTTTTTTATCAAGCACGGAGTAATTAAATATTCAAATTTGCTTATCGTTTTCTGTATTTTTGGAAGAAGCAGGATTTTCCTGACTTATTTATTTCATCATCAACTTCTAGTTCTATCTATTATGCCAAGAAAGCCTTTTTCTTAAAGCAAACAGTATTGGAACCACTTTTCTTTCCATTAGTGAATCCAAGATACAACAAGACAAAGTTCAAAATGTGTATAGTATACTTTAAAAACACCATATATTCTTGTGTGCATGCATGGGATTTATTTTTTTTAAGGTAGTAAACATGAATATATAGACTATGATCGGTATTGCGGGATGGTTTCTACTGTGAATTGAAGTCCGGAGTTTACCTGTCATTCCTCGTAAGAAAAACATGATTATAAAGCGAAAGTTATTTTGATTAATTGTATCAGTTAAGATTTTATATAGTGATTTAAGTTATATTGTGTAGATGATGACGATGGCGATGTGGACAAAACATTAGCAATTATAATTGGAATTATAGCCGGTGTCGCAGTGCTCATTGTCTTTCTATCTATGTTAAGTAGACTTTGTGATCGAAAAGGTATACTTAACTAACTCGAAACTTTCATTATAGTCTTTCTTGATCTTAATTACATTGTTTAAAGCAAAGCGATGCTAAAGTACTTGCCGAATTTTCTTTTCTATATATGAAATGAAAGGTGTATGTTTGGCGGGTTTTTGATAAATATATATACCTTCTTTTCTATGTATGTAGGTGGCAAGTAAAAGGCTACATCAATGAACATATGCCCTTTATCAAGAACATTATTGAAGGTTTTGAAGGCTGTGGTATCATCAAAGATCAAGTTGCTTTGCTTTTTACATCTTTCTTTTATGAGGTTCTATCATGGTGGACTATGTGATATAAAGATACACATTGAAGTAAGTGAAAGGAGAGTTGAAATTACAAAGTGAAAAAGACCCTTATGTAGAAAGATGCCTAATTGTTTTGTTTTCATTCCCCATCGTTTTCTAATACCAAAAAGCAATTACTTTTTGTAAGTATTTACGAGTCTTCTATTATTTGTAAGATGGTTAAGAGAGTTTAGGACAGTTTACATGTTATGAGTTCGATCATGCACATTACACGAAACGACATGATGCATGAAGATGTGATTGAGTGTGTCATATATCTACATCGTAACATGCCTTAGTACTTTTCTTATTATTTGATTTTCTGACTTATTACTTTTTGCTAATTATTCTGCCAACATTTGCTAGTACTTGACAACGGATAAGACAATTCTTATTGACATTACATATCAATCAACTTCTTTAACAGCCGAGTCATTGGGGAAAACGAACAAACATCAAGGGTGACCATTTTCTTATCAACATTCTATTACGCGTTGGAAAACTGGAAAACATTAATATTCAAAACTGGCCGTCTTCCAACAATTAACTGAAAACCCTTATAATAGTTTGAGCTTATGGCTTAACTTATGAGTTTATAAGGTCACATTAACAAACCCATAAGTTACTAAGAGCAATAGGTGCACTGGGTTATATATACACCCACGTTGCATGCAAAATGCACCTATAACTCGCCCTATAATGGTTATAGCTGCATCATCCTTTTGTGTTATAGGGTTTTCGTCAAAACTATAACGAGTTGCATCATCCTTTTGTGTTATAGGGTTTTCGTCAAGACTATAACGAGCGCCATTGTGTTTTTTTTTATTTATTATTTTTCTAAAGTACTATATCAAATAACAATTGTGGGTCCGTGTACCTATATCTTAGGTTACACTAGAGATGGTGTTTTCATGTTTCCTCTTTAACAATTAGCTTATTAGCTATTGAAATTTCTATAACGCTATAAATCAAAAACTGACATTGTTTCTTTCTTTTCTTTGATATTATGTTAAACATTGAAACCCCGTTTATTATATATTTTATTAATAAAGTATTATAATGCGAATATATGATAATCTAATACCCAAATGGACCGAAGCATAAAAACATGCTTTGGCCTACTAATTTATTGTCTAACAATTTGTTCCGAATTGAATTTATTGTCGATGTAACCTCAAATTAATCGTTCATTACTACTTTGCCTTTTGGTCTATAGTCTTATAGATTATTAAAATATGGTTATGTATAAAAGAGAAATCAGAAAATTAGGTAGGTCATAGAATTGTGGTGCTTCACATGAATAATTTGGTTTTCTTGTTCGAGTTAAAGTGTTCAAAGGATTACTTTAAAATGATTCTTATGCTTTTTTTAACATTCCAAATGAATCTTTTTAGGCCCATTATAATTATCATCCTTCTTTCGGTTTTTTGTTTTTTTTTTTCAAAAAATTATATTCAACGTATTTGACGACATACTTGATCGGTCTTGACTTATGGAATTATGGTTATGCATTATTATTGTGTACTTATGGTTCTTTTGAAGATCTCTTTACTAGGCATTAATGTGAAGTAATCTATCACTGAACTCAGCCCATGATGGGCATGGAGTAGAATCAACCCGTTATCGTCATCCGAGATCACACTTTTATTCCAGCAAACGAATATTTTCATCGTCTAGTGTTTCTTCAATTTGGTGAAGTGGAAAGGTGATGCTTTTTGTACTCGTTTTAAATATCGCAACTTAAACATAAATCGTCTAGTATTGGCTGAAATGATATTGTATGTAAAGCACGATCTATTGATCTGATCATTTTTGTCCATGGATCATATAAATATTGATGGTGCTACTTAGGATGATGACAACATATAATCAACTTAACAGAACAACTGATTTTATTCTATCTTAATCTCCATTAGACATGATTTGCAAGATAAAAGTTAGAGAACAATATTATAACAAGGTGGGGAATCTTCTCCATCATCCATTATACACACTTTTGCTATAAAAAATGCTATGGTCTCAATCAACTTTACTTCTTGCTTCCTTTTGCATACAAATATATATGCATTTAAGGTAAAATTAAGGAATTTTAATCATGATTGTATAGTATAGCTTTCTGCCCTAAGAAATATATATTTGAAGAGTGTGCACATACCATCATATGTTCATTCTACTATATTGCTCGACCAATCGTTTAAAGAAATTATACTTTCATCATCTTTAATAATAGATTAAAAGTTAACCTGCAAAGATTTGCTTTTCTTGAAGAACAAAGCTTATCTATAGATTATAGAAATATATCTACTAGAAGGGCTTTAAAATAATCACTAGTTAGGCTTGGTGTACAATAATTGGAAGCATGATTTAAAATGTCTCAATCCCTTTGAATTCTTAATAATATGAATATGTTATGGATATGCATGTAATGAAGTGGAAGGTGGGGTGTGGGGCAATTAGTAATGGAAGTTGCATGGTGTATGTACTAAAAACTAATTCCCAAATCATAAAAAGCTTACACCATGGTTCTCATAAAGATAGACATTTTCCAAATTACATCTAAGAAAAGGTGACACATTTAGACAAATGGAATATTTGTATATCTTGCATGTACTTGTGCTTTGATAATTAGATTTGAAGGGCTCGAACCTTTACATTAATTAGAAAAACATCCAACACAACGCCGTTTTGAACTTTACACTCAAAAATACCTAAGTATACATACCATATCTTTCTCTTTCAGTTTCGTCGTAGTATTATTCTCTTTTTGTCTTTGTAGTTAAAGGTCGAAGGGTAAGTAGCACCTCTGTGGTCTTGATGAACTCGACATGGAATTTCCTGAATCAAGCATGACTTGGATCAAGGATAAAAGTTTGGTGTCATCCTTAAAACCCTAGCTAGCCTCGAATGTATGATGAAATGATCTGTACATATGTCTTCTTCCATAATGATGAGGGATGGATATACATTTTTTTTTTAACTAAAAGTTAACATGTTGGATAACAGCTTTAATTTATATGGTAATGCAATAATTAAAATAGGCTTGTTGGTCTCCATGGTATATTGTTTTTTGGGTAAAGGGTTTTCCCGGTAAATATTATTACTCCAAAAATCAAATAAGTACAACCGATGAAGATGAATCTCACATCTCAGCCCAAAATAAGGCATAAACAAATGCATCAATTATGCTTCAAACCTAACCTATCATGAGAATGACATGCCAAACTTATGAGACTTATTTCTGTAACGAAGTAAACACTATGATTAGATTACAATGACTCAAAATAACATAGAAAATATAACCTACTTCTTTTTTCTACCGCGGACCATGATATCCTAAGCATTACAAAAACCTGCTGATCTTCAGAAATACCATGATCATCGCATAGGTCATCATCGTATGGATCATAGTCCTCACCCACAGATTCCTTCCATTGCTCATACAAACTCTTAGGGTGTGTTTGGTACAGAGAAATAGAGGCAAAGAAATGGAAATGGGCTGATTTCCCATGTTTGGTAGGTTGAGAAATCAAATAGGTGGAGAATTTCGAATTCTCAAGGAGTTCACCTCTTTGTATTTTGTTAACTTTGATTTCCATCCCTATTGTTGTGGAAATGGAGAGAATTAAGCTTTAAAAAATAATTTTTTTAAATATTAAGTTTTTGTTTAAATCATTTTTTTTCAAAATAAGTTTTTTTTTAAAAATATTTTTTTAAAACATAATTTTTTATAAAAAAATGATTTAAAAAAATAAATATTTTATAAATATTTTTTTTAAAATAAT
>LBNU01035895.1:83510-95897 GCA_014162995.1 Artemisia annua | reverse complement strand
AAAAAAAAAAAAAAAAAAAAAAAAAAAAAAAAAAAAAAAAAAAAAAAAAAAAAAAAAAAAAAAAAAACCTATCATGCACATTCCTCGTGTCATGATCAGTGGAATCTAGCACTTTTGGCTCAGTAATAAGGTCAAAATTAGGCTCAGTTTGCGTTTTGGAAGCATGTGTCGACTCACTCCCACTAACATTCGCCAAGTTAACATCATTCCCACACTACACCTCCTTCAAAGGAATAGAGGACGACACCACATTAGTCACCAAAGGTTTTACTGGTAATCCATCCTCACCCACCAACACAAGTTTACCATATAGTAATTACTTTTCCAATTCATGAATTTTCTCCTTAGTTTGATCGGCCAAACTAGCAACTTTTTTCTTTTTCTTGTCACCGCCCCCTCTCGAATCCAAGAATCCGTTTTTTATCATCGAACCATGCACATATAAAATAACAAGAAGCAAAAAAAACGTCTATATTCTAAAACGCATAAACCCTAATAACAATTAGGGTTTAGAACAAAACAGTGCCGAATCTTACCCACCCTCCATAAATGTGTTGTAATTAATGTGTATGATTGGTGGAAAGTAGCGAACCCTAATAATCAACTTTGAAACCCAAACGAGAATAACAAGATCAGTAAGATCACTTGATGGATTATAACAGAAAAGAACAATAACTTAACCCTAAAAGAAGATTTAAAAAACCCTGATGACAAGATCAGAAACAAAACGCCCTAAAACAACCCAATAACGAGATGAGAATAATGATTAGCAGAAGTTGTTAAGCACAATAATCGAATGTCAATGAATTATGGTAGGGTGGATTTGGTTTGAAGAAGTCAATTAGGGATATGGAGGTTTTTTCTCCATGGTATATTGTTTTTTAAAGTGTTCAAAATGCAATTTGCATATTGCTTTTTAAAGTGTTCAACTTTGAAGTTATATTACATGAGTCATTTTGGAACTTAAAGAATTCTTTAAGATTTATCACATCCACATTTAAGTCTAATGGGCTTTAAACATATAACTACATGGTTCATAACTTCATATAGTAGTAGTCAAGATTACATCACTCCTTTAACTGATGACTGACAGTAGATAAGTTCTATAATTGCTAAAGCTTGTCACTTTGGTCAAATCAAGCTCGCAGTAACTACTTAATTACGAGCACCCAAAAATTGACTTTTTGGTTTTCCTTGAACCAAAAACAACCGGTACTTACTAACAGGCCTGACAGGACTTTCGTTTTCCTTAAACCAAACTTCTAACATATTAAGCATCTTAAAAAAATAGAACATGGGTCATGACCCATAAATAATACGTTCACAAAGAACACACACAAAAGCCCAACTAACTAAATAATTTATTCATTATTACTTATCCCGTACGATTCTATAAGTCGATACCCATATTTATTTACTTCTCTATTAAGTCACCACGTGTTCACACGCGTCCGATCACCGACCCAACTGCCACCCTCTCCAAAAACAAAACTTTAAAAGTTACTGAAAAGTGAAAACCCACAAATCCATACACCTCCAAACAAGAACAAAAAATGGCACTAGAATGGGTAGTACTAGGCTACGCAGCAGCAGCAGAAGCAGTGATGGTCCTTCTTCTAACCCTCCCAGGCCTTGGCCCACTTCGCAAAGGCCTCATTTCCGTCGTTCAAAACCTTTTAAAACCATTTCTATCAATCGTTCCATTTTGCATGTTTCTGTTTTTAGATATTTACTGGAAGTACGAGACAAGACCAAGCTGTGCAACCAGGGAAGGGTGCACACCAACTGAGCATTTACGTCATCAGAAGTCGATCATGAAGAGCCAGAGAAACATGCTTTTGATCGTGTCTGCGCTTGTGTTTTATTGGCTGTTGTATTCTGTTACTAGGTTGGTTGTTAAGGTTGATGCGTTGAGTACTAGGGTTGAGAAGCTCAAGAACCAAGACTGATGATGTTCGGCTTATATTTAGTTTGGGACTTACGTGCTTATGTAAGTTTATTATATCATGAAATGAGCCGGGTACATTGAGCTTACTAAATATGAGCGGGAAACGAATAAGCTTAAACAAGCACCCTTTTAAGGTTTATGTTTGTTCATTTTAGTGTTTACTGTCTAGGTTACTTTCTTTCTTTTTAAAACTTGAAACTAATGTATTTGATACGTAATTTGTACTAGTTCTTTATGATTTATGCAATGTTTATCAGTCAATTTAGTTAATAAGATTAACTTATTTAAATTCGGTATGCCATTGCTTGTGATCGGACGTATGATGTTTACGTATTTAGCTTGTTTTGGGATATTTACGTGTTTAATTATTATGTTAAATGGAGGGTTTCAAGTGTATTTGATGTTCCGGATTTAGGTTAGATTATTAGATGTTTAAGACTGCTTATTTTACACTGTTTATGTGCTTAGACAATTCAGAGCAAGTAGTTTCATCCAAACACTCGGAACTGAATCACTGGTCATGTGCTTAGTTTAATAGGAAATCCCAAACACCCTCAAAGTCCTTTTAGACATGATATTTATTTGCAAGCATCTAGGGGAACCCTGAGTGATGACACAGTTAGATGCCGAATTTAGTGTTTTTATCCTTCTAACATCTCTTCCTGAATTTGGCATTAGCAGTAAGGAAGAGACTTCTAATTTTAGAATTCACTCGTGGTAGCTGACATTCAATTTGCAGTCAGCAACCATTATCGAGTTCCATTACAGGTTGAGTAATGAGTTCCATTACGGATGATATTGGTTTCGGAACAGGGTTGAGTGGGAATAGGAATAAGTTGTAAAACCACCTGACCTCTTTGGATGCTTATGTTCAAATTTCAGGATATAACAACTACTTTGGACTTTGGAGACTTGCTCCTCAACCAAAAGTCCATCTATTGGCTGTTCCCATTACATTGTACCAAAACCTTAATCCAAATACCCCGTTGGTTCATAGTTCGTTGGTGTTAGATGAAGATTGATGACATTGTTGGAGTGTTACTTATCTTGTTTTCACTTTAAGTTGTGGCAAAATTTTCTGCCATTTATATACGATGTTCTACTCTACCGTGTGCAGCGTCTCTTTTGTGTTCTGCTATTCTGGTCTCTGTTTAGTATAAGCACTTGGGTCTTGTGTGCTCGTGTAGTCGTGTTCCCTGAAACATGGGCTTTAAGGGTCATGAAGGACGTGGTGTATGCTTAAGGTCCTACCAGTTCAGCTATGTATTACTCTCAGGATAGCTTAACATCTTTTGGGGCCAAATGACAACTAGATTGTCATGGATTTATTAAGTTATGGTTTGAATAGCGAACATTATTTAGCATGTGAAAGGGTGTTCTTTAAAATCTACCTTAAGTGTTAACTAAAGCAACAACGCATCGAGTTGAAGCTGGATTCTTCAACCTATATCGTAACACAACTTGAATATTCATGATACACAGAAATCAAATTGAAACTGTCAAAATGGATCGAGTCTGCGCTTGTGAGTGAGTCGTACTAGGTTCAAGTAGTTGGACAGGTGTAAGAAAACATTGTTGGAAAATTTTGGTGAATCATTTATGTTTCACAAAATTTAGTGTGAATGAGATATCGATTATTAAAATGATGTGTTTGGAATAAAACCACACTCACCCGTTACAAGTTAAAATTGTAACATCATCTGTGTTAATGACTTCATAAAAATCATTTTGAATGTCATTTAACATGATTAATGATGTTTATAAAAGTGACTTTGAATGTCATTTAACGGGTTTAATAGGTATAATGACTAGTCATTACACCTGTGGTTTTCTTTTGGGTGTATAAGTACAACCTGTGAGTTGTAGAAAAGATATCGGAAAAGCACCAAGATGAAACACACACTTTCACATGAACACACTTGACCACCATGAGAATTTTAGGCATGTAAGTCAAATCCGGCAATACAACGTATTGTTCCGATCGTTGTACCCTGGGAAATAGACGCCTAATGGACGGCGAATCTGTTTTAAGGGAAGCGTGTCTAACACGTGCCTCGATCACGTTCTTGAATCGGTTCTATCTAATCTCTTTGATTTTTTGTTTATGTTTATGTTTGTAACTTTAGTTTATATTTTTCTGTCTTTCTCATGTATTGTATCATTATTGTTATATCTGATTATCGTATGCTATCCCTACAATCTTAAAACAGATTCTTTGCTTTTGTTTAATCAGAAATGATACAATATTTGAAACCAATTCAAGCAGAAAAGGAAATTTTACAATATATGTATGAATAGGTTTTGTCCAGATTTTACATATCTTGTTCATGTTCTCATTGAATTTCTGTCTAGATGTTGATACCAAGAGTTGTACATAATTCGTATGATAAACATACATGTGTATTTGCTGAAATGTATGTACATGATAATTTCGTTACGGAATAGGTTTCTGAACAGTATTTTTGATGATCTTTCTAAAAAAACCAGTTTTGGTTGCTGATTCTTTTTGCAGTTAAGAGTCCTTTAAATGGTTGATTGTTGTTTTAAATTATGTGCAAAATTATATTTGTTTTAAAGGGTGGTTTGATTGCTGAAATATTATTCAGAAAAGAATTTGTAGAGGGGCTGTTTGGTTCCTAAAATTTTATTTAGAAAAGTCATTTCTAAAAGGCTATTTGGTTGCTCATATTGTAGCCACATTATGCTAAATTTTAGGCTGTTTTGATCAGCTTTTTTGAGGTGTTTTGTGCAGAATATTTTTTTGGGCTACTTTATGCAGAATTATAGGTCGTTTGGATCAGCTTTTATGGGTTGTTTCGTGCAGAAATTTTATGCCCACTTTGTGCAGAATTATAGGCTGTTTGGATCAGCTGTTCGGGTTCTTTTGTGCTGAAATTTTATGCTGAAAAATTCGCCTTGTGGTTGCTAAATTTTTAGTGCCAAAAAGGACTTCTAAAAGGGTCTTTTATGGCTGAAGTTTTTGTGCCAAAAAGGACTTCTAAAAGGATTTTTTATTTGTGAAGTTTTTGTGTCAAAAATTGACTTCTAAAAGGGTCTTTTATTGCTGAAGTTTTTGTGCCAAAAAGGACTTTTAAAAAAGGGGGTTTGGCTGCTGAATTTTTTGTGCCAGAAAGGACTTTTAAAAGAGGTATTTGCTTGCTGTAATTCCTGTGTTGAAAAGTAACTGAAAATAAGCCGTTTGGTTGCTGAAAATGGCAGCTTTGTTGCTGAAATTTTAAGCTTGTTGGTGCTGATTTTCTACACAGAAAATAAGCCGTTTGGTTGCTGAAAATGACAGTTTTTTGTTGCTGAAATTTTAAGCTTTTTGGTACTAAAATTTTTATGCAGAGAATTGGCATTTTAGTTGCTGAATTTTTATGCAGAAATTTGGTTGTTCGGTTGCTGAATTTTGTGCAGAAAAGTACCTTTAAAAGGGTGTTTGGTACTAAAATTTTATGCAGAAAATTGGTTTTTTGGTTGCTGAAATTATGTGTTGCAAAGTGACGTTAAAGGGCAATTTGGTTGCTGAGTTATTTGTGCACAAAACTGGTTTTGAACGTTGATACAAATTGCTTGATTGTGTATTGAGTATTAGAAAGTTTGGATGTTGCAATTATTGTGTTGGAAACATTATTGCAAATAACTAAACTGTTTGTTATTCTAAAGGAAATGAATAATAGTTACGACTTATTGCAACTCATGTTGCTAATGATCTAACTGTTTGTCATAGTGATAGATATGCATATGATAACCGTTAAGACATGGTGAAATGTCTAGTAGAAATTAATGTTCTTTGTTGAGTGTAGAATTTTGTGTTATTTGATACACAATTGTGTGATTTATATCTGCATATTTAAAGGTGTTTGGTACAATGCTAATCATTTGTACTAAAACAATAACAACTCATTCGATTTTGTATCGAGTATGAGAAGGTTTGGTCGTTTGCAAATATTATGTTATGAATATTGTTGCAACTGATCAAACGAGTTGTTATTCTAAAAGAAATAAATACTTTTGAGTTGTCGCAACTTTTGTTGCAAATAATCTAATTTTGTCATTTTAGAAGAAATGTCGAAATGCTACATATTATTGATATCGACGTTGTGTCGATAAAACTCGTATATGTGTAGAATGATGACAACAAATTACATTGTTTTTGTAACTAATGTAATTGTAGTAATGGTCATCGAAGTGAGCTATATACGTTCATTCGTTTATGAGACGTATATTTATTGGATGTAATGATTACAAATTCATAATATGTGATTATATAATCAAAAATGAATATGCATGATGTGTGTGTGAGATGTACACAAGTACCTATTTTGAGATACACCTAAAACATGTGGTTTAAGGTGGTGACTGAATCTCATAAATAATTTGTCTTATAGAAGAATGTTTGTAGACGAAGCAATGAATAATCAGAATGATGCATCTTCTGTTCATGTGCTTGATTCCTTGGTCTATAGCATGCTAGACATGGAATTAGTTAACTATGAAATGGAAAATAATTAACATGAAACATTCGAAATGTGTGTATACACAAGTATGAAACATGTGTAGTGACAAATTATCAAGGTATCAATATCGTACACTCAAAAGAAAATCTTTAAGACAAGATTGATGTTGAAAGGAAGAAAGCTTTCTAAAAGATTCTTGAGATATGTTCAATGTGGGGGATTCCGGCCCAGCTAGAGTTCAAATGGCACCAATCAAAATCTATTAAAATAGAGATAGAGGTGTTACCCATTTGACATACTCATGAATTATTGGGAGAACCAATGACCGTCTGATTTCAAATCATGAGTGGCAATGTATACGCTCTTGAAATGACCACTATATTTTGGATGTCTTCTAGACATAAAATATATAGCTAGGTCCATGACGGAATCTGATTTTATCTTGATAGATAAATTCGGATAAGAGACAAAATGTCTATGTTTAATGGAAGATGACACACTAACATTGCCTAGAATGGCAGTTGTATGCATTTTGATAGCCATTAAAGAATTTGCGGAGCTTATATCACAATGTATAAGGGTGAGTCAAGACATATTATGTCAATACGACAACTACTCTCAACATGAGTTATTACTTTTGACAACGTTAAGTCAAACGATAACAATACGGATCCGCTTATAAAAGGCTTAATCGGAGAGTGAGTTAGCAAGTCGTGTGGAGGAATGGGACTAAAGCCCCAAAAAGGTTTATATGAAGGAAAACCTAACCCAGCTGACTGGAGATCCCAAGATCTGGGTTCAATAGGAGAACCTAATTGTATAAACTGAGGGAGGTCACTGTGGGGGAGTTATCAATTCTCCGTCCATTTAAGGGAGTTAGTAAACTTCCTAGTCCATTCCTATAACAGTGACAATATGAGGTTAAGCTTTAAAGCTTTTAATGATTCAATTGGAATCACCTATGTGGGAGAGAAGTGGGGTCGCTTCGAAGGGAAATGTATGGGGGCGCAATTCCTAAAAGCTCTCGCAGAACCAGGCTAGTGTTCATGACCATAACGAACACGACTATGAGGATTTGACTATGTCAGGGAGAGTCCTGTGTGAACTTATATTGTCGTCTATATAAATAGCAGATCAGTTCAAAGACATCGCGTTCTACTGGCAGCTAGTAGGCTAAGTATATTTCACAAGGGAAGGTTCAAAGGGTAACACCTACCTATCCTATGCAGGATTCAACTGTTGGGATTTTCATTGGAAATGTGTGTGTGTGTTCAAATCGATCTCCATTCATGTGGGGGATTGTTGGAAAATTTTGGTGAATCATTTATGTTTCACAAAATTTAGTGTGAATGAGATATCGATTATTAAAATGATGTGTTTGGAATAAAACCACACTCACCCGTTACAAGTTAAAATTGTAACATCATCTGTGTTAATGACTTCATAAAAATCATTTTGAATGTCATTTAACATGATTAATGATGTTTATAAAAGTGACTTTGAATGTCATTTAACGGGTTTAATAGGTATAATGACTAGTCATTACACCTGTGGTTTTCTTTTGGGTGTATAAGTACAACCTGTGAGTTGTAGAAAAGATATCGGAAAAGCACCAAGATGAAACACACACTTTCACATGAACACACTTGACCACCATGAGAATTTTAGGCATGTAAGTCAAATCCGGCAATACAACGTATTGTTCCGATCGTTGTACCATGGGAAATAGACGCCTAATGGACGGCGAATCTGTTTTAAGGGAAGCGTGTCTAACACGTGCCTCGATCACGTTCTTGAATCGGTTCTATCTAATCTCTTTGATTTTTTGTTTATGTTTATGTTTGTAACTTTAGTTTATATTTTTCTGTCTTTCTCATGTATTGTATCATTATTGTTATATCTGATTATCGTATGCTATCCCTACAATCTTAAAACAGATTCTTTGCTTTTGTTTAATCAGAAATGATACAATATTTGAAACCAATTCAAGCAGAAAAGGAAATTTTACAATATATGTATGAATAGGTTTTGTCCAGATTTTACATATCTTGTTCATGTTCTCATTGAATTTCTGTCTAGATGTTGATACCAAGAGTTGTACATAATTCGTATGATAAACATACATGTGTATTTGCTGAAATGTATGTACATGATAATTTCGTTACGGAATAGGTTTCTGAACAGTATTTTTGATGATCTTTCTAAAAAAACCAGTTTTGGTTGCTGATTCTTTTTGCAGTTAAGAGTCCTTTAAATGGTTGATTGTTGTTTTAAATTATGTGCAAAATTATATTTGTTTTAAAGGGTGGTTTGATTGCTGAAATATTATTCAGAAAAGAATTTGTAGAGGGGCTGTTTGGTTCCTAAAATTTTATTTAGAAAAGTCATTTCTAAAAGGCTATTTGGTTGCTCATATTGTAGCCACATTATGCTAAATTTTAGGCTGTTTTGATCAGCTTTTTTGAGGTGTTTTGTGCAGAATATTTTTTTTGGCTACTTTATGCAGAATTATAGGTCGTTTGGATCAGCTTTTATGGGTTGTTTCGTGCAGAAATTTTATGCCCACTTTGTGCAGAATTATAGGCTGTTTGGATCAGCTGTTCGGGTTCTTTTGTGCTGAAATTTTATGCTGAAAAATTCGCCTTGTGGTTGCTAAATTTTTAGTGCCAAAAAGGACTTCTAAAAGGGTCTTTTATGGCTGAAGTTTTTGTGCCAAAAAGGACTTCTAAAAGGATTTTTTTATTTGTGAAGTTTTTGTGTCAAAAATTGACTTCTAAAAGGGTCTTTTATTGCTGAAGTTTTTGTGCCAAAAAGGACTTTTAAAAAAGGGTGTTTGGCTGCTGAATTTTTTGTGCCAGAAAGGACTTTTAAAAGAGGTATTTGCTTGCTGTAATTCCTGTGTTGAAAAGTAACTGAAAATAAGCCGTTTGGTTGCTGAAAATGGCAGCTTTGTTGCTGAAATTTTAAGCTTGTTGGTGCTGATTTTCTACACAGAAAATAAGCCGTTTGGTTGCTGAAAATGGCAGTTTTTTGTTGCTGAAATTTTAAGCTTTTTGGTACTAAAATTTTTATGCAGAGAATTGGCATTTTAGTTGCTGAATTTTTATGCAGAAATTTGGTTGTTCGGTTGCTGAATTTTGTGCAGAAAAGTACCTTTAAAAGGGTGTTTGGTACTAAAATTTTATGCAGAAAATTGGTTTTTTGGTTGCTGAAATTATGTGTTGCAAAGTGACGTTAAAGGGCAATTTGGTTGCTGAGTTATTTGTGCACAAAACTGGTTTTGAACGTTGATACAAATTGCTTGATTGTGTATCGAGTATTAGAAAGTTTGGATGTTGCAATTATTGTGTTGGAAACATTATTGCAAATAACTAAACTGTTTGTTATTCTAAAGGAAATAAATTAAAAGTTACGACTTATTGCAACTCATGTTGCTAATGATCTAACTGTTTGTCATAGTGATAGATATGCATATGATAACCGTTAAGACATGGTGAAATGTCTAGTAGAAATTAATGTTCTTTGTTGAGTGTAGAATTTTGTGTTATTTGATACACAATTGTGTGATTTATATCTGCATATTTAAAGGTGTTTGGTACAATGCTAATCATTTGTACTAAAACAATAACAACTCATTCGATTTTGTATCGAGTATGAGAAGGTTTGGTCGTTTGCAAATATTATGTTATGAATATTGTTGCAACTGATCAAACGAGTTGTTATTCTAAAAGAAATAAATACTTTTGAGTTGTCGCAACTTTTGTTGCAAATAATAAAACACTTGATTTAGCAAGTTTATTAAGCAAATTAAAACCGAGCCCAAGCAGAGTATAAAGAGCTCGACGAAACTACAAGCTGACTTCCTAATTTTGAGCTTGAATTGAAATATAAAAGCTTGAATCGAACGAGTGCGAGCAAGAATAACTCAATTATATTTTGACTAGTAGGTACTAGGTAGCAAGAATAACTCAATTATATTTTGACTAGTAGTAGGTGCGTAGCCCTAGTTGCACATGCTAAACAAATCAGCGTGTATTCAACTACATATGCATCATGGACGGACCCACATGTATGCCGGGTGTGGCAGAGCCGCAGGGGCTACACCCGATTTTAGGTCATGAAGTGCAAAAAGATTTTAAAACTGACGTTTTTGTGCTATGTGCAACCCCTAAAAAATTTTTGCTACTTTCGTTTCTTATGGTGTAACTTCAATTAGCCCGGCATTTCTTTTTTGCAACACCTTGTTAAAAATCCTGAGTCCGTCCATAGCATCTGATAGTTTACTTGTCCTGTTTCATAATGAATGGTACACAAACATGGCAACCACGCCTATGCTTCTATTACACGATGATGAATACACCTACTTGTTTTGCTACCTCCGGAACATAGATTCTTAGGCCTTGGCACAACAAATTAGCCAAATATGGCGCGATCCTGGTCTTATCTCAGCATCTGTTTCAAAATCGTGTTTCTTTATCATGGAATGGCCAATCCATTATAGAAGCATTAAGCACACATAACCTATTCCTAAATACGCAAACTTTATCCCTTGTTGAACTGCAAATAACGTCCACATAATTCAGGACTTCAGTTCGCGTGTTTTATATGACTTGTGGTGTTCTTCGTTCTTCCTTCTTCTCTATTAAGTTTTCTATGCTTTTTTGGTTATTGTGACAGAATTTAAGAAAAGTAGTTCAAATTTTTTCGACCATTCATGCATGTATCCATGGTAAGCTTGTTTCTCGAAAGCTATTGATTAAATGTGTGTTGAAATCCAATTTGATACCGACACATTTGTGGATCATTTTGCTGCCACTATAAAATAGCAAAGATAAATCTTTGCATGTGTGATCAATTCAAATTATAGAAACTATATTTATATGCTAACATAATCTTGACAAACAAGATAGCTAATCCTACTAAGGGCTTGTTTACTAAATTAAGAGGCTTGGACATATTGACATAATAACCATTTAATTGAGAGAGAGGTAGAGTGATTTTGGTGGATCTTTCTATTAAGAAGAATTAAAGGATTGAACCCACTCATTAAGTAGAAAGTAAACACCTCCTAAGACACTATATAAAACATACTAGCTTAGAGACCCTTTGACACCGGGTATTATTTAAAAGATGTACATAAATGAGATGATAAGAAAGTTGATAACGTAAGCATGTTCCATTTAACATATGAAATGAATAATGTGACAATGCGTCGAATATGCAATAAGCAAAAATACTTTTCTTACAAATTAAAGTAAAATATTTGTGAGTGAATCGATTACAACCATAGCAATGTCAATCTAAATTAGACTGAGTCGAACAAAAAAGGATGTATGATTTCAATGATGAATTGATTTGATAACAAAACTTGTAACAATAAAAATAATGAACCATAGTATAATATAACGTGATTACACCGGTAATACATACATGATACAACATGAACGTTGGTCAAAGACCTTGAAGTACTTCTTTATACACGACATTTGTTGTGGTTTTGGAGAGATTACCATCCTCATCACAAACGACAACCTTCAAACCCCGCTTGCTTTTTACTCTTGAGACGACAACATACAGTTGTCCATGTGTGAACACAGGACGGGGCAAGTACAAACCAACTTTAGAAAGTGATTGCCCTTGGCTTTTGTTGATTGTCATGGCAAAAGATACTGATATCGGATATTGTTTTCTGACAATCTTAAGAGGCAAACGTGTAACACCCCCAACTCAAATATGGCAGCTATCGTGCTGGGGGTATTACGAAAATAGAAACCAGACACATTTATAGCAAACGACCACAACTCGGGACGTTTAAAATGTGACCAAAACATATCATTCGATTTATAAACCATTTAGAGTACAAGTACTCTTTAGTCAAAGTTGCAGCGGAAAAGTAAATAGAGTCTGCAGCGGAAAAATAAACAAAGTTTAGCAGCGGAAAAGTATAAGACACAAAAGGTTTTACGAATGACATGCAAA
>LBNU01035895.1:46217-57296 GCA_014162995.1 Artemisia annua | reverse complement strand
AACTGTCAAAAGCAAGCTAAGGCGGCGAAGAGTCAACAGGTTTTAACTTATGGTAGTTGAGAATTTGATTATATACGACATTACCATTGTACATATATTTGGTTCATTTAAATACATTCGAGTTTTATTCAATTTGAAATACAATTGTATACATATTTGCTTCATTTATATACTTTCTGTTTTATATAAATTCTAGTAGTAGTAGCTCTGCACCAGCAGTACTAACGTAGTACTAGCAGTACTAACATTATTGGTCACTCTTTGTTTAATTCGATGTGTGACTAAATATAACAGAATGCCATACAAAATTAAAATTCATGTGACAATTGGATGAACATTAGTCACACAAAACACACATGTTCACTTTAAAGAGCATATGGTCACACTTATTAACACTTTTGGCCACTATTTGCTTAATCATATCTGACTAAATACCCAAAAAAAAACGTGCGTTGTGTGACTAAATATTACAAAAGNTATAATAATTGAACAAAAACATCAACATCGGGTTAAAAATTTACGAGAAAACAATCATCTTCTTCATCAATTGATCAACTAGTTGACGAGATGCGGAATCACACCCATATGATAATGTTATTTCACTTTTGATGCCCTTTAATCTGATTGTAATTATGATTAATGGATTGAAATGATGAAATCGGGGTAAAATTAGAATTTTGTTAAGTGTTTTTGTACGTGTAGAGTGAGAGATCTGATTGAGAAAAAGAGAGAGGAATGAATGTGTGTTTTGTGTTTGTGTGAAAGAAGTGTGCTAAGCACGTGAGTTTGCTAAGTGTTGTAAAATGACGTTTTAGCCTTTATGCCAATTTAATATTAATTATATATTTTTTATTTAATATACCCTTTTTAATATCAACCATTAGATGAAGTGGAATGGAAGGTAGGATTTTACCATTTGATCTTTGAAAAAATAATGATCATACGTTAATTAACCGTAGTCACTCAAAATAGTTTTATTTATCTATAATACTATAAGATTAACCCCACTAATTTATTGTGGAGGCGTCAAGATTGCATAGAGTACAACAACCTAATGCTTCATAATTTATTACATAAATATGAAGAGGCTCCATTTTTTGTGTCTAATTTATTGATAAAAATGTCCAAAAAATATGAAGAGACTCTATTTTTGTTTCACTTATTACATGCCTTCAATGAAATTTAGTATATAATTAAAAGTTGGCTAGATGAAGAGACATGATATTTAGTACAAATTTAAAATTTGGTTAGATGAAGTGCAAGAGTTGCAAGAATAATTTATGATTTGGCTTAATCCATGCCTATATAAACCAACCAAAATCACTTGCACAAACACAAAAGTTCGAATCTTCATTCTTGGTTTTCAAAAGTTCAAATCTTCATTCATGATTTGTTTTTCGTGTGAAGGTTATACAACATTATCAATACTACCATCAATTTTTTTTCGTGTGCAGGTTATACAACATTATCATTACTACCATCAACCAAAGGTAATGTATTTTTCCTGTAGGTTACATGTATTACTTCAATGTTTGACACATAACACACTTAAATGCATGTCAAGCTCAAGTACACACTAAACCTAAATACATAATGGGTGGGCGCCATTCCATTATGTTGTTAATTATGATATAGAAGAAGCAACAATAGAAGCTTTATTAAAGGCAGATCCCAACATTGGATCCTTAGATATTACTGATTCGAAATAGATGAAATGGAAATGGGTCGTGGGGTCAACATTTATGCCGTCAACAACGAAAATTTGACAACTTTGGATGTGGCCATTCATATGAAAAAAGACATATCATGATTAAGGTACATATGTATTCTTCTTATATTACTATTAATATGTTGATGGTACGAGATTATATTCTCACAAAAACTTGCTCACTACAAAATATTTTTGATGAAAAATTTATAAAACACTCCAAGAAACCGGATGTCAATCAATTGCTTCTTTCGATATACTTTGGAAACTAGCAAACTACATAATTTGGTAGACAAAAAGGTTAAATTACATATTCTCATTTTCTAAAACGTGAAACTTTTCTTCTATCCTAATATCAGATTTTTATGCAATTCTTGGTGTGAACCCATCAAAGGATGATGAAATCGTGAGGAAAAATTACCCAAAACTAGCTTTATCTCTTCATCCTAATAGAAACAAGTCTGTAGGGGCAGATGGGGCATTCAAATATATATTAGAAGCATGGGGTCAACTGTCTGATAAAAGTAAAACATCGGCGTATGACGATCGGAGAAATACTGCTCAAAACGGTGCTTCACCGGGCCAAAATGGTTTCTGCAATTTCACTAAAATTACAACCACTCGAAATAAAGTTACAAGTACTACTCCAAAGGATAGAGGCACCACTAGCACTACGCCTCCCACAAGCGCAAATCAGAAGACGTTTTGGACTATATGCCATGCATGTAAAATGCAATACGAGTATCTAAGAATGTATCTACATCAAAATCTTTTATGCCCAGATTGCCCCTATTTTGTGTCCATTTGACATCCTTGATGTATTTACATTGTTAGACCCTAATGTACTTTTTTTTGTAATTTTATGTAATGTGTTTTTCATTGATGTAATTTATTTTTAGTTAAACATGTTTTATTATTCGAAGTAAAAGGAAAATGAATAGCATTGTACGAAACAAAAAAATGTAATGACGAAACCATTTATCAAGTAATGCAATATTTGATGTGACATATTAGAAATAAATCATGTAATATTTGTAGATTATACGGATTTAGTATGTAAGTTAGTTTACCATAATAGCAAAATACGACATATTAAAAGTATCACATTGAGTAATGAATAGAAAGGAAAAAATACATAATTTTGACTTAAAGCCGTTTGTAAATTATAATATCAAATAAAAAAGTTGAGTTTTAAACATAAGCAAAAGTTAAAACTTTTATCGAAAAACAAAACTGGTGCATTTAATGAGAAGTATATACAACATCTTTGGTTAGCTATTTAGAATTGAGTTTATTGATAAAATTTATTAATATTAGTTAGAATTCAATGTTAACTTTCAATGAAATTAGTTGTACAGTAAAATAAGATAGAAAACAAAAAGGTTTGCAACGATTTTTATATTGTTTATGTGGCAATATTATATATACATGATTACCCAAACTTTATAATAATATAAAATTGAGTCCCTTAATTTAATGTGGAGTAATCAAGATACTCAAGATTGAGTCCCATAATTTAATGTGAAGTATATACAATATCGAGATGGAAGTGCAAGGGTTGCCGAAATTGATCGCGTATTTAGTATAGAATTAAAAGACGGTTATGGACGAGCATGTATGAAAAGCAACATTTAAATGGTTAAATGATAAAGTACATACTTTTTGCTCGAACTCATTTGTAAATTATAATAATAAATTAAAAACAATAAAGTTTAAGACATAATAGTGGAATCTAATGGTTTTAGAAATTATTAATAGTGTGTTAATTAATATTTATTTGGTTAGCTATTTAGAATTGAGTTTATTGATATAATTTATTAATATTAGTTAGAATTTAATGTTAATTTTCAATGAAATTATTTGTACAATAAAATGAGATGAAACAAAAAAAGTTTGCAATGATTTTTATATAGTTTATGTGGCATTATTATGTATACATGATTACACAAACTTTATAATACTAAAAGATTGAGTCCCTAAATATAATGTGGAGTTATCAAGATACTCAAGATGGACTCCCATAATTTAATGTGAAGTATATACAACATCGACATGGAAGTGCAAGGGGTTGCTGGAATTGATCACGTATTTAGTACAGAATTAAAACACGGTTACGGATTAAGATGAAGTTGAAAAGGTTCCAAGAATAATTCACGCCTATATAAACAGGACAAAATCACATTTAGTATGTACATATTTTTCTAACATACATTTAAATAGTTAAATGATAAAGTACATACTTTTTGCTCGCACCCATTTATAAATTATAATAACAAATTAAAAAAAAGTTTAAGACATAATAATGGAGTCTAAAGGTTTTAGAAATTATTAATAGTGCGTTAATTAATATTCATTTGGTTAGCTATTTAAAATTGAGTTTATTGATAAAATTTATTGATATTAGTTAAAATTCAGTGTTAATTTTCAATGATAATAGTTTTATAGTAAGATGAGATTAAACCATAAAGGTTTGCAACGATTTTTATATATTTTATGTGGCATTATTATATATATACATGATTACACAAACTTTATAATACTATAAGATTGAGTCCCTTAATATAATGTGGAGTAATCAAGATACTCAAGAAGGAGTCCCATAATTTAATGTAAAGCATATACAACACTGACATGGAAGTGCAAGGGTTGCCGGAATTGATCACGCATTTAGTATAGAATTAAAAGACGGTTATGGATTAAGATGAAGTTGAAAAGGTTGCGAGAATAATTAATGGTTTAACCTAATTAATGCCTATATAAACCGGCCAGAATCACATTTAGTATGTACATGTTTGTAAGCAACATTTAAATGGTTAAATGATAAAGTACATAATTTTTGCTCGAACCCATTTGTAAATTATCATAATAAAAAAAATTAAGTTTAAGACATCATAGTGGAGTCCAAAGGTTTTTGTAATTATTAATAGTATGTTAATTAATATTCATTTGGTTAGCTATTTAAAATTGAGATTATTAATAAAATTTATTAATATTAGTTAAAATTTAATGTTAATTTTCAATTAAGTCTCTTAATTATCGAGATGGAAGCGTAAGGGTTGCCGAAATTGATCACGCATTTAGTAAAGAATTAAAAGACGGTTATGGACTGAGATGAAGTTGAAAAGGCTGCATGAATAGTTACTGATTTAACCTAATTCATGTCTATATAAACCGGCCAAAATCACATTTGGTATGTACATATTTGTAAGTAATATTTAAATGGTTAAATGATAAAGTACATACTTTTTGCTCGCACCCATTTGTAAATTATAATAATAAATTAAAAAAAAAAATTAAGACATAATACTGGAATCTAAAGGTTTTAGGATTTATTAATAGTGTGTTAATTAATACTCATTTGGTTAGCTATTTAGAATTGAGTTTATTGATAAAATTAATTAATATTAGTTATAATTAAATGTTAATTTTCAATGATAATAGTTGTACAGTAAAATGAGATAAAACCAAAAAGGTTTGCAACTATTTGTATATATCTTATGTGGCATTATTATATATATACATGATTACACAAACTTTATAATAATATAAGATTTAGTCCTTTAATATAATGTGGAATAATCAAGATACTCAAGATGGAGTCCCATAATTTATGTAAAGTATATACAACATCGAGATGGAAGTGCAAGGGTTGCCAGAATTGATCATGTATTTAGTATAGAATTAAAAGACGGTTATGGATTAAGATGAAGTTGAAAAGGTTGCAAGAATAATTAATGATTTAACCTAATTCATGCCTATATAAACCGGTCAAAATCACATTTAGTATGTACATGTTTGTCAGCAACATTTAAATGGTTAAATGATAAAGTACATAATTTTTGCTCGAACCCATTTGTAAATTATCATAAAAAAAAAATTAAGTTTAAGACATAATACTGGAGTCCAAAGGTTTTAGGAATTATTAATAGTATGTTAATTAATATTTATTTTGTTAGCTATTTAGAATTGAGATTATTAATAAAATTTACTAATATTAGTTAGCCTTTAAAGTTAATTTTTAATTAACTCTCTTAGTTATCGAGATGGAAGTGTAAGGGTTGCCGAAATTGATCACGCATTTAGTAAAGAATTAAAAGACGGTTATGGACTGAGATGAAGTTGAAAAGGCTGCAAGAATAATTAATGATTTACCCTAATTCATGCATTTATAAACCGACAAAAATCACATTTAGTATGTACATATTTGTAAGTAACATTTAAATGGTCAAATGATAAAGTACATACTTTTTACTCGCCTCCATTTGTAAATTATAATAATAAATTAAAAAAAAAGTTTAAGACATAATACTGGAGTCTAAAGGTTTTAAAATTTATTAATAGTGTGTTAATTAATATTCATTTGGTTAGCTATTTAGAATTGAGTTTATTGATAAAATTTATAAATATTATTTAGTATTAAATGTTAATTTTCAATGATAATAGTTGTACAGTAAAATGAGATAGAAACCATAAAGGTTTGCAACGATTTTTATATATTTTATGTGGCATTATTATATATATACATGATTACACGAACTTTAAAATACTATAAGATTCAGTCCCTTAATATAATGTGGAGTAATCAAGATACTCAAGATGGAGTCCCATAATTTAATGTACAGTATATACAACATCGAGATGGAAGTGCAAAGGTTGCCGGAATTGATCACGTATTTAGTATAGAATTAAAAGACGGTTATGGATTAAGATGAAGTTGAAAAGGTTGCAAGAATAATTAATGATTTAACCTAATTAATGCCTATATAAACCGGCCAAAATCACATTCAGTATGTACATGTTTGTAAGCAACATTTAAATGGTTAAATGATAAAGTACATAGTTTTTGCTCGAACCCATTTGTAAATTATCATAATAAAAAAAAATAAAGTTTAAGACATAATAATGGAGTCCAAAAGTTTTAGTAATTATTAATAACTAGACGAGTACCCGTGCATAGCAACGGGATTTTATAGCGATAGATAGTTTATTGATAAAAAAAAGTTTATAGGTTATAAACGGAAAATAAAAAAAGTTTGAAGATTTGGGAATTAAACATAATGTTTTTAAACCCGGTTCGACCCGGGTTGTTCAACCGGTTGAACCGTTCTGGTCGGAAAATGAGTTGATTTAAACCGGGTCAACTTGCAAGTTGGTATCGAAAACTGGTCAAATTAAACTGGGCTCAACCCACTGGGTTTCGAAGCTGCCCGGTTCAACCCTGGGTGTGTTTAAGTATGGTCCGTATTAAATATGATAGATAATGTTATTTGGTTTAAACAATGTAAATAAAGATCATCTGTAACTTTAAAGTAATGGATATGTTTTGAAACCCGGTTCGACCCGGGTAATCAACCTGTTGAAACCGTTCCGTCGAAAAATGGGTCGAATTAAACCAGGTCAACTTCTAGATTTGAGTCGGAAATGGTCCAACATTAAACGGTCCATACCCCCAGGGTTGAAGCATCGGGTCCAACTCCAGTTTGTGGTATGAATTGGTTGTACATGTGAAAATAAATCATTGTATTTTAATAATGATAAAATGTTGAAACCGGTCGACCCGGGTGGTCAACCGTTGAACCGTTTCGTCGAAAAAAATGGGATCGATTAAACCGGGTCAAACTTGCTAGGTTGGTCGAAATGGGTCAATAAACCGGGTCAACCACGCGGGTTTTGAACGGCCCGGGTCAAACCCGGTTTTGTATTTCAAATAGTTGAACAAGAATAAATCTATTGTAACTTTACAGTATGATATAGAAGCTAGAAACCCGGTCGACCGCGTGTTCAAGCCGATTGAACCGTTGTCGTCGAAAAATGGTCGATTTAAACCGGGTCAACTATGCTAGGTGTGGGTCGGAAAATGGAGTCATAAACCGAGGTCAACACCAACGCGGGTTTGAAGCGTCCCGGTCCACCGGTTTGTAGATTTAATTGTGTTCGTACAAGTTAAAAACAAATTGTACTTTTAAGTAATGGGGTGTTTTAATAAGAGTATTAATTACATTTCACTTTTCTCTCTCATTTGACTGTTGTTGAAAACTCAACATTTCACTTTTACCATTTTTCCATTATAGATAGTATAGATATGTTAATTAATATTCATTTGGTTAGCTATTTAGAATTGTGTTATTAATAAAATTTATTAATATTAGTTAGACTTTAATGTTAATTTTCAATTAAGTCTCTTTATTATCGAGATGAAAGTGTAAGGGTTGCCGAAATTGATCACGCATTTAGTAAAGAATTAATAGACGGTTATGGACTGAGATGAAGTTGAAAAGGCTGCAAGAATAATTAATGATTTAACCTAATTCATGTCTATATAAACCGGCCAAAATCACATTTAGTATGTACATATTTGTAAGTAACATTTAAATGGTTAAATGATAAAGTACATAGTTTTTGCTCCAACCCATTTGTAAATTATAATAATAAATTAAAAAAAAAGTTTAAGACATAATAGTGGAGTCTAAAGGTTTTAGGAATTATTAATAGTGTGTTAATTAATATTGATTTGGTGCGCTATTTAGAATTGAGTTTATTGATAAAATTTATAAATATTAGCTAGAATTCAATGTTAAATTTCAATGAAATTAGTTGTATAGTAAAATGAGATGAAACCAAAAAGGTTTGCAACTATTTTTATATAGTTTATGAAAGTCAAAACGTTTCATACGACATACTAAAAAATATTAATTATACACTCGACAATGCACAGGAACAATCAGCGATAGCCCGTGCGTAGCACGGGTTCTGAATGCCTCGTTTATAAAATGATCAACTTGTTGTCTTAAATAAAGGAGTATCTTGTCAAAAGAGAAAATATATATGACTCATTTATAAACCACTTTATGTGAAAAAGATGGTTATTATTAGGACAAGTTTGAAACATCTTTGACAAGATAAAACATTAGACACACTAATGAGTTTAGTTTTTGAAGAGCTATATACCAAGTGAAGTAAACCTTGTTGTGTTTACCTATGCATGAAAATCTCTTAGATGACATACTGACCAAAACATGAAGTAGTTTCTCGGCATGAAAAACGACCAAAACATTTGAGGTGTACATCTTATAAAAGTAATTGCGTCAAAAGGCAAAATAAACTAGACTACTAGAAATATTAATATATGAGTTTCAGAAACAACAAGAAAATATGTACACACAGCAGCATAGGTAAGATAAGGAAGAAACACACAGCATGAAAAGTGACGATGCCGGGATCAAAAACAACATCCTCACTTCCGGGGGAATGACGGATGGGAGAAACAGCAGCATAGGTAAGATAAGGAAGAAAGATCATAACAACGATTTCGAGGTCAAATTCAACGAGATCCTCATTAGTAAGCATAACTTTCTCCTTAGTCTTATAATCATCCTTCTTCAAAGTTTCATCAACAAATTCTTCAGTAGTAACAAAAGAAGCCAGGATGTCGGGCTGGAGCCCATAAGAGTCCTTACAAGGTAATATACCGGGTTTAAAAATTTTATCTTCAGAAAGGAACGATAACGAAGTATCAACCACGGTAAAAGATGATGAATCCTTAGTCGATGACAACTTAGTAGGCTCAGAAACTTCTTCAATTCTTGATGGAGTCGGATCGATGGGAGTTAAAAACTCATCGTGAAGAGAATTAACCATATGATGAACGTTTGTAACCTCAGGTTCTATAACAGACTCGTCACTATCCTTAATCTGAATATCGAAGAGCGGATTATCTGAAATCATATTAAAGTCTGGTTCGAAATCAAATAGAGGATTGGTGAAAGTTGTATTGAAAGTTTCAAGAACTGGGTTATCTGATTCATTTGAGGTTTCATCAATTTCTGAAAGAACATCGATCTCTTCTCTATCATCCGGTGTGAAGGAGGGATTAGAAGAATCAGGAATATTTGGTTCAGAAAATGAGGTGGGATTGCCACACTGAGGGATTTCTTCTTCAACGTACTCGATTTCTTCACAAGACAAGGAAGTATAACCTTCGTCAGACTCGGAACATATCTCATCATGATTATCAATGGACTCATCAGTAACTTCATCGTTCTTCGGAGGGAGAGGAGGTAATGGTTCTTCATGTAATAAACTGTAACACCCCCAACTCAAATATGGCAGCTACAGTGCTGGGGGTATTACGAAAATAGAAACCAGGCACATTTATAGTAAACGACCACAACTCGGGACGTTTAAAATGTGACCAAAACATATCATTCGATTTATAAACCATTTAGAGTACAAGTACTCTTTATATAAAAGTTGCAGCGGAAAAGTAAATAGAGTTTGCAGCGGAAAAATAAACAAAGTATAGCAGCGGAAATGTAAAAGACACCAAAAGGTTGACGAATGACATGTAAACAATAAGGTAGTAAAGTAGTTAAGCTGCGTGACAGAAATACACATCCAGCAATGCCACTCCTCCACCGCCATTTATATCGATCATAGCAAGCTATAACATCATTACTGAAATCATGCTTAAAAAGTCACAGCAAAGGTTGAGTGTAATCATAGGTTTTAAATATAAAGTTGAGCACAAGGGTTTTTAATCTAGATACTGAGCACATATGCTATATCTGGGTAATCAAGATAAAACCAATGTATAAGGCATGCCGCTGTGCATATAAGATTGTTGATGAGCTAAGCTCATGACACGGCAACGTTAACGCACAAAATCATATATCCATATAAAGCGGATTTTATAGTAATACATGCCCTCAAGGGTGAGAGCACGCTTGCATTTACTCGACAATCGAATATACGTACTCCCAATTATGCTATCTAGCAAAGGAGTGGGTCAACTTCTTATAGCGCTATATCCCTATATTCGCAGTTCACTCACAAGTGATTAATGGTTCATGATCTGAGGGTATTGCATAGCAAGGCGAGCTACTTACGCACATCGTAGCAGAAGTAACCAATCAGTCGAAAGCATACAAAATACTTGTGCTCAGAAACATTTTAAGCATGTATCTCACCCCATGGGGTTTATAATCATTTAAAAGATAATGGGCTATGAAATCAGCACGCTTAATCAACAGGCAGGTATCGAGATATATAAGTAATCAAATATGGCCTCAAGGCAGACAATCCTCAGCACAACCTTAATCATATTAAATATCATAACTCAGAATAGTACTCGAATACTTTATAGTTACATGCTTGAATGAAGTTTTATAAGGATGATGGCGATTTAAAAGAAACATTCTTCCAAAGTAGTCTCGTGTGGAAGACTATAAGAAAGATCAAGTCGGCGAAACTCAAAAAACTGAGAACAAGAAAGACTCGAAGATACTCGTAAAAGAAAGGGAAGAACAGAAAAGAATAAAAGACACGAAAGAAAGACAATAACTTCCTAATAAGATCCGGTATTTCATTTTCCG
>LBNU01035895.1:24756-34989 GCA_014162995.1 Artemisia annua | reverse complement strand
GTTGACATCTCTTCATCGTCTTCTTGTTCATCCTTGTCATGGCTTATGTTGTTTTCGGCGTCATTTCCTACATATAAAACATTTGAACTAGTAGCACTTGTAGTTACTTCAACTAAATATTTGTCTACTATGCTTTCTTTTGCTACTAGCTTATTTGCAAGTTTTTCTTTGGCTTGAAATTTTTCTTGGTGATATTTTGAAAGACTTTTCCACATATCGTTAGCCGTTTGACAAAAAAATATTCTTTCATATTCAACATTTGAAATAGCTTTGTATATAATAAATTTAGCCAAATTATTTTGTTTTTCAAAGGTAGTATTTATCGATTTAATATCACCAATTAAAATGACATTCCAAAGATCATAGTCTATTGATTTCATATAAATTTCGAATTGATTTTTCGATGTAAGAAAATTTTCATTTTCAAGGAATGGTAGTCTAAAAACAATTTTCCCTTCTAAATATTTTTCCATTTCCATAGATCGATTTCAAGTTTATAATACAATATATTTTAAAAATCTTGTTTAACCTGGCTCTGATACCAATTGTGGAAAACTAGAAGGAGGGTTGAATTGTTTTATGTCTTTTTAATTTATAAAAACTTTGTTTATAAAAACACCAATTCGAACTTTACGTGTCACCAATAAGCTTGCACAATTTATTAGCAATGATATCAACGAGTATATGATATAACGAATATAAATGTAAGTAAATAAATAAAAAGATAGAGTTGGAAAAATGGCACCGTGAGACAAAATTTTATAGTGGTTCGGCTACGAATCTCCTCTTCGTCCTACTCCACTCCCCGAGCACCTAACTCGGGAGTTTTCTTCACTATGTCAACAAGCTCCCTTATGGCGGAGAAAACCTTACACAACGTTGCTTACACCGGCTTAACGACACAAAGCTAAATGTCGGGTCCTAATAATAGCTAGAACCAATCTCACAACACAACACAACACAACACAACACAACACAACTTCTCTTCTTCTTCACAACACGACTTCTTCTTCACAACACAATTTCTTCTTCATAACACAACTTCTTCTTCACGACACACCTTCTTCTCTTTACAACACAACTTCTCTTCTTCACAACTAGCACTACCTAAACTACTTACAGTAATCACAACACAACTATACAAGTAATATACACAATGTACACAATACTTCTTAAGCTTGAGGTTGAAAGAGTATTCTTCTTTTGCACTTGGGATGATGATGGATGATTAGGGATTGAATCACTTGAAACAAGGATTATTAATCTAATGATCAAAGGGTTTTAGAAGATGTTTAGAGAGGGTTTGGATCTGAAAATTTAATGCAAAAGGTGAGGAAAAATACCAGATTTAAGGTGGTATTTATAGGGGAAAAAAATCTGACAAAATCTGACACAGGGAGCGTGCCGGTCCCCTTAATTCAAGGCCGGTCCCCTTAAATTAAGGGGGCCGCCCCTTATAATTAAGGGGGCCGGCCTACTGTAACGGCCAGATTTTTTGTCTTTTGTGGGGAAAGTTTATTTGGTGAAAAATTAACTGATTTTGGTTAAAAATTTGAATTCATATATTTAGTATGATTAAAACATTTTTCTTTATTACCAAAATTGTTTTTCAAGATTATATAATATGTTTATATAATTAAATAAACTTTGTATTAATTAATTAAATACCCCTTTGATCATGAGATGTATTAAGCACTTGTTTATTCATACCTTGAGTGATTAAGTTGGATATAATGATATGAACTAGCTTAATACTTGTTTACGTAGTAATCTTACGTTTAATGATTTTCCATTTTGTGATCATCAAAACGTAGGAATATCGAAAAATATAATTACGTTTTTACGCATTATTTATGTCAACAGTAACCTTAGCCTTTTACTGAGTTCTATTGTATATATGTTCTATACATGTCTCAAAGTTAGTGGCTAATCACTTTAAAGTTGATAGTTTCTTATTATCATTTATGTCACTAAAAGAATTCTATTTTTTTAGAATAAAAGATAGATTCAATGGGCTTATATGCTTTTAAGAGTCTTTTGTTCAACCATGCAGTTTTACACTTGTATAACTTGTAGAAAAGACAATTTATCCATCAATTGGTACAAGATCCACGGAAAAAGGTACAACACTACGATGCATGGAAGTTTATCCATTAAACTTGATATTCAACATAGTTAAGTCAAAGAGTGAGCAACAAGTTTAACCGATAGCAATATGTTGTGATCATTTTAACCAACTTATACCTCTTAAAAGTTTGTGTTAATAATGTCACCATTCTAGTACATTAATAGACTAACTATTACTTAGTAATTGTAGCAAAATAACATTATTTCCATATACTGTACCTGATATTACTTAGTTTGACTCTTGAAGTCATACAGTGCAGTTGTCATACAAGTAGCATATCAGAACACTAAACCTAATATTCCATGAAGTTTTTACATTCATACTGGTCCCATCAAGAAAAACAAAAACCAAACAAGAAACTAAACATAATTGATTCGAAATCTTAGAATGTACAGATTCAAATTTGGGTGATCACGATATGAAGTTCATAGACGCAGAAAGAAGTCGATTAAGCAAAGGATGCCTCAACACAAATGGTATGTGCTTATTCACATACCTTTTATTCACCATTTTTAGACTATTAAAGATCAAAAACTAACGTTAAATGCCAAAGATATCGTGTTTTTGTGTTTGTGACTGTGTAGGGAAGGATATTGCATAAATGACATCAAAAATCAACCAAAAAGCATAAAACGAGCACGAGATGTGGAAAAGAGTCTTAAAGTCAAGATGAAGATGAAATTTGCTTAAGAAAAGCCCGTGACGACGTTTTTATCTCTTAAAGACTCATGAAAATGAAAGAGACACTTAATCGAAGATCAAAGATAATTATCACGATAAGCTTCCCAAATTCGAGCAAGTGATCACTTTTACATCGTTGAAGACTTTTAGAGAACACGTCAACACGATGCCTCGAAGTTACAAGACGTTACATTTAGAAGTATTAGACGTTTATTAGTTTGATAATGTAGTTTATGTGTCTTTTTCATGAGATGTAAAAGTCTAGGGGGCAAAGTGTATACAAAGGAAAACTTAAACTCCCCCTAGCTTGATAAATACTCCAAGTTGGCTTCATTTGGAGGCTAGTCTTTAATTTTTTCTTAATTTTTTAGTGTGTGTAAGTTTTTATTATTAATGCATCTTTAAAATTTCATGTCTTAAGCTTTTCTTTGTCATTCATCTTCATCTTCCTTGTAATCTTTTACATGTTTTGAGTTCTTTTTAATCTTTATTTACGTTATCTTAATCTTTCCTTTAAGCTTTTATAAGTTTTCTTGTCACCTTTGCATGCAAAATTTGAGTCGAATAATACAAAAAATGGGTTAGGGCTTGTAACTAAAGTCGTGGCTTATCTAGCTTATTTACAAGCTTATTTAGTTTTTAAACTTGATTTTCATTAAGCTTTTATTAGTTTTGGTTAAGTTTTAATCTTTTTGTCACGTTAAATTTGTTCCAAAGTCATTAGATTAGGGTTTAGCGAGTTGGGGAACATTTCATTGCGAGTATCATTTTTTTCCCTAGTTGGCGAGTATGCTTTTCACTTAGCAAGTATGGAACTAAAATTCATAGCGAGTATGTCATGTGGATTGCGAGTATGAGTCGCAAAGTGTCCATAGCGAGTAAGCTATTTTTCTAGTTAGCGAGTATTAACTTGGCTGATTTTGCGAGTATCATTTATATAATAGCGAGTATGATTTCCCAAACTATTGCGAGTATGACATGTTTACTTATGTTAGCGAGTATGAACAAGAGTATAGCGAGTATGGTCCTTCAATTTGCGAGTATGGTTGTGTTTTGAACCTAGCGAGTACCATTTTTACCATAGCGAGTATGAGTTCAATTTTCATAGCGAGTATGGTTTACTTATTTTTTCAAGTTTGAGTTTAGTCTTTTGCGAGTATGAGTTGCATTTGTTTGCGAGTTTGGTCCTAGGTTTTGCAAGTAACATTTTCATTTTTCTTTTGAGTCGAGTCTAGTTATCTAATTCTCATCTCTTTCTTTTATAAGTCGAGTTAGACTTTCATTTACCTCATCGTTCTTTCGAGTGAGGATTTTATTTAGTTCTTACCTAAACGATACTCCGTCAACATTTTCTAAAAATATTTTTAGACTTAGTTTATTTCTCTTGTCGACTTAGCTTATTTTCTTTTAATCATTTTCTTTCTTTCGTTAGTTAAATCTAAAAAAAACTAAAANACATTTCATTGCGAGTATCATTTTTTTCCCTAGTTGGCGAGTATGCTTTTCACTTAGCAAGTATGGAACTAAAATTCATAGCGAGTATGTCATGTGGATTGCGAGTATGAGTCGCAAAGTGTCCATAGCGAGTAAGCTATTTTTCTAGTTAGCGAGTATTAACTTGGCTGATTTTGCGAGTATCATTTATATAATAGCGAGTATGATTTCCCAAACTATTGCGAGTATGACATGTTTACTTATGTTAGCGAGTATGAACAAGAGTATAGCGAGTATGGTCCTTCAATTTGCGAGTATGGTTGTGTTTTGAACCTAGCGAGTACCATTTTTACCATAGCGAGTATGAGTTCAATTTTCATAGCGAGTATGGTTTACTTATTTTTTCAAGTTTGAGTTTAGTCTTTTGCGAGTATGAGTTGCATTTGTTTGCGAGTTTGGTCCTAGGTTTTGCAAGTAACATTTTCATTTTTCTTTTGAGTCGAGTCTAGTTATCTAATTCTCATCTCTTTCTTTTATAAGTCGAGTTAGACTTTCATTTACCTCATCGTTCTTTCGAGTGAGGATTTTATTTAGTTCTTACCTAAACGATACTCCGTCAACATTTTCTAAAAATATTTTTAGACTTAGTTTATTTCTCTTGTCGACTTAGCTTATTTTCTTTTAATCATTTTCTTTCTTTCGTTAGTTAAATCTAAAAAAAACTAAAAAACAATTTTACTTTCTTATTTCATTTTCCTTTCTTTTATTTGTTTACTTTTACGTTATTTCTTTTAATTTCTTTTATCATTACTTAATCATTTTCGTTCATTAAAAATATAAAACATCAAAAATATTTTCTCTTTCTTTTAATAGTAGATTCATCAACTAAATGTTTTCTTTAGTTCTTAATTCTATTTCTCTTAAACACGTTCTCCTTTTCTAAGTTGTTGTTAAATCTTAAAGTTTTCTCATAGTGATAACTAAAACAAAACATCATCTTTCAAACCAATTCACTTCACATAACACACGACTTACTTGACTGGATCAGTTCAACCCTCGTTGGGACTATGACTCGTGTTCAAGCTTAACCGCTTGATATACGACGATCAATTTTTGGCGCCGCTGCCGGGGAGCGGTTGATAAGATTAAGTCGTTTGATCGTTCGAGACTTGTGATTTGAAGAACCTTCTTTTAGAAGTTAACGTTTTCTCAAAAATATAAAAACAACAAAAAAAATATAAAACTTATAAAAGCCAAAAAGATTTTCATTTCAACTTTCTTTTTCACTTTGTTTTGTTTTGATTTGTATGATCACTCGTTCCAAGTCTAACTTGAACGAGTCTTCTTCTTCTTCTACAGTGCCAACTAACCACAATCGTCGTAGACGGAAACAAAGAAACGTACCCGAGTTACGTGATCTTGTTCAAGCACCCATCACCGAGATGGCCGACCAACGAACGATGCAAGAGTNAAAGCCAAAAAGATTTTCATTTCAACTTTCTTTTTCACTTTGTTTTGTTTTGATTTGTATGATCACTCGTTCCAAGTCTAACTTGAACGAGTCTTCTTCTTCTTCTACAGTGCCAACTAACCACAATCGTCGTAGACGGAAACAAAGAAACGTACCCGAGTTACGTGATCTTGTTCAAGCACCCATCACCGAGATGGCCGACCAACGAACGATGCAAGAGTTGCTCCAATGTCCTACCGAAGGATATGGAGACGCCATTGTTTTACCCCAAATCCTTTCTGAAAATTTTGAGCTTCAATCCGGTTTGATTCAACTTGTCACTTCTAATCAATTTCACGGTTTTGAAAGGGATGATCCTCACGCACATATCCGTTGGTTCAACAAGTTAACGTCAGCTATGAAATTCAAGGATGTCCCTCATGAAGCTATCAAGCTAATGCTTTTTCCCTTTTCTCTTGAGGGGGAAGCCCGAGTTTGGCTCGAGAAAGAACCTCCTCGTTCCATAACCACTTGGGAAGAGCTTGTTTCAAAATTCGTTAATCATTTCTTTCCACCATCCAAAACAACCAACCTAAAGAATGATATAAGCAATTTTCGTCAACGTTTTGATGAGAGCTTTGGTGAGGCATGGGAACATTTCAAGGATCTTCTTCGCAAATGTCCTCACCATGGTTTCTCCGAATTGCACCAAATCGACACATTCTATAACGCTTTGACTCAAAACGATCAAGATTCTTTGAATTCAGCCGCCGGTGGCAATATCTTGAATCGTACGCCACGGGATATTCTTACTATCATCGAGAACAAATCAAAGGTTCCTACTTCTCGTAACAAACCGAATGTTTCGAAAGTAACGTCTTTTGCTCCTTCTTCTTCGTCATCGGCCCAACCATCGGAGTTGGCCGAGCTTACCGATGCTGTACGTTTGATGATGAAAGAGTTTAAGAACCAGAACCAGAAACCCGAGCCAGTTAAAGCTGCTACTGAAGCGTGTGTGATTTGTGGTGGTCCCCATCAATATTACAATTGTCAAGCCACCGATGGCCAAGTTGGTAATGCTAACGTTGCAGCCGCTAACTTCACTCAAAACCAAGGTTTTAGACCTAACCACCAAATGGGACCACCCGGATTTCCACCTGTGCAAACCAATCAAAACCGTTATCCTCAAAATANATCAATATTACAATTGTCAAGCCACCGATGGCCAAGTTGGTAATGCTAACGTTGCAGCCGCTAACTTCACTCAAAACCAAGGTTTTAGACCTAACCACCAAATGGGACCACCCGGATTTCCACCTGTGCAAACCAATCAAAACCGATATCCTCAAAATAACCAAGGTTATCAAAACCAAGGTTACAACCAAAACTGTGCAACAAGCTACAATCAAACCCAAGGTTTCCAAGGTTATCAAAATCCCCAACAATCTTTTCACCAACAACCACAACAAGTGCAACCTTCTCCTGAGCTTTCAAATTATATGAAAACCGATGATGTGAGCATGCGAGCAATGCAAAACCAAATCAACAACATGAAGGTTGACCTTAAGAAGGAAATCGACGCGTCAAGGTCTCAACAAACTAATGAGCTTAAGCAAATGATGAGCGGTTTCATGCAAATGAATCAACCTTCATCGTTGAATTCTCTTCCAAGTAATACGATTCATAACCCACGTGGTGACTTGAAAGCAATTACTACTCGAAGTGGTGTTTCGTACGAAGGACCCACGGTTCCGACTACCTCGTCTTCTTTACCTCCTAAGGTGGTCGTCCGTGAGACCGAGGCGACAAAGGATACGAAACTTCCTACTAACAATGGAAGGACCGAAAACATCCACCCTCCGGTTGTCCATCCGTCCAATGAAAAAGAAAAAGTTTCAAATGAAAATGAAAAGGTTTCAAAAGGAAAGGAAAAAGTTGATTTTGAAAATGATAATACCGACAAGTCTAAACTTCCTTATCCATCTCGACTTAATGAACAACAGCACCATGAGAAAACAAACCATCAAATGGACAAGTTTCTTAAAATATTTCGAGATCTACATTTCGACATAAGTCTCGCGGATGTCGTGCTTTTGATGCCAAAATTTGGAACAATGATTAAAAGTTTGTTGAATAATAAAGAGAAACTTATTGAAATGGCAAAAACACCGTTAAATGAGAATTGTTCAGCGGTCATCCTTAAAAAGCTTCCAGAAAAACTTGGAGACCCTGGCAAATTTTTAATCCCTTGCTCTTTTCTGGGTATGGTTGAATGCTTCGCCTTGGCCGATCTTGGTGCTAGCATAAACCTTATGTCGTTGTCTGTTTGGAAAAAACTTTCTCTTCCCGAGCTCACACCCACGTGTATGACTCTTGAGCTCGCGGATCGTACCATTTCTCGACCACTCGGTATAGCCGAGGATGTTTTTGTAAAAGTGGGAAAGTTTCATTTTCCTGCTGATTTTGTGATTGTTGATTTTGATGCCGATCAAAAGGTTCCTCTCATTCTCGGACGAGGTTTCCTAAGGACCAGTCGTGCTTTGATCGATGTTTTCAATGAAGAAATTACCTTGCGAATTGGTGATGAAGCCGTTACGTTCAATCTCAACCAAAAGTCGAGATACTCTTCCAACTACGATGTTGAATCCGTGGACCAAATTGACGTTATTGATGTTGCTACGGAAGAGTATTCTCAAGAGCTTCTCGGTTTTTCTAACAATGCTTCGAGTGGCAATCCCACTCCTTCTTCTGAACCAATTGTTGCCGACTCTTCCCCTTCCCTTACTCCGTTTGAGGGGAGTGCTTTCATTTTGGAAGAGATCGAAGCTTGTCTTTCTTGTGATTCAGTTTCTTCGGAAATTGATGATGATATTGATTTTGATATCGAGGGGGATGTTCTCTTGCTTGAAAAATTGTTAAACGAAGATCCGTCATCTTCTTCCCCTCGAGTTGATTTGAAAATTGAAGAAGTAAAAGAAATCAAAAAGTCCGATCCTCCTGAGCTCGAGCTCAAGGACCTTCCTCCTCATCTCGAATACGCTTTTCTTGAAGAAACCGACAAATACCCTGTCATCATCTCTAAAGATCTTAAAGATGAGGAGAAGATTCGTCTTATTGATGTTCTCAAAAAGCATAAAAATGCCATCGCTTGGAAAATTTCTGATATCAAAGGCATAGATCCTCGTTTTTGCACCCACAAAATCTTGCTTGAAAATGATTCTAAACCTTCCATTCAACCACAAAGACGGGTTAACCCCAAAATCCATGAAGTAATCAAGAATGAAGTTATCAAACTCCTCGATGCTGGAATGATTTACCCCATTTCTGATAGCTCATGGGTTAGCCCGGTCCATTGTGTGCCAAAGAAGGGTGGTATGACTGTCGTGACGAATGAAGAGAATGAGCTTATTCCTACGCGTCTTGTTACCGGTTGGAGAGTTTGCATCGATTATCGCAAGCTTAACGAAGCAACTCGAAAGGACCACTTTCCGCTTCCATTTATGGACCAAATGATCGACCGTCTTGCGGGAAATGAGTTCTATTGTTTTCTTGATGGATTTTCTGGATATTTTCAAATTCCCATTGATCCTCCCGATCAAGAGAAAACAACTTTTACTTGCCCTTATGGTACGTTTGCCTATCGACGTATGCCCTTCGGCTTATGCAATGCTCCAGGCACGTTCCAAAGGTGTATGACCGCTATTTTTCAAACCATGATCGGGAAGACAATGGAGGTTTTTATGGACGATTTTTCTGTGTATGGTGATTCATTTTCGTCTTGTCTCTCCCATTTAGAACAAATGCTCCAAAGGTGTGAAGACACTAACCTAGTTCTAAATTGGGAGAAATGTCATTTTAAGGTTAAAGAGGGCATAGTCCTCGGCCATAAAATCTCAAAAGCCGGGATTGAGGTCGACCGTGCCAAAGTCGATGTTATCGCAAAATTACCTCATCCCACGACCGTCAAGGGAATTCGAAGTTTCCTCGGTCATGCTGGCTTTTATAGACGTTTCATACAAGATTTTTCGAAAATAGCCCGACCATTGACCCACCTTTTGGAAAAGGATGCTCCGTTCAATTTCACCAATGAATGCATTGATGCTTTTAATACCCTCAAAAAGAAGTTGACGGAGGCTCCTATTTTAGTTGCCCCCAATTGGGATTTGCCCTTTGAGTTAATGTGTGATGCAAGTGACTATGCAATCGGGGCGGTCCTAGGGCAACACAAAGACAAATATTTTCGTCCTATACACTATGCAAGCAAAACAATGAATAGTGCTCAATTTCACTACACCACAACTGAAAAAGAGATGTTGGCAGTTATTTATGCTTTTGAAAAATTTCGATCATATCTCCTTTTAAAGAAATGCATAGTGTATACGGACCATCCAGCCTTAAAATAGCTTATGACCAAACAAGATGCCAAGTCCAGATTAATGCGCTGGGTTCTTTTGCTCCAAGAATTTAATGTCGAAATCCGCGACAAGAAAGGAGCAGAAAACCTAGCCGCTGACCATTTGTCCCGTCTTGAAAATCCTCA
>LBNU01035895.1:1553-22120 GCA_014162995.1 Artemisia annua | reverse complement strand
CCCTATATATATATATATATATATATATATATATATATATATATATATATATATATATATATATATATATATATATATATAGAGAGAGAGAGAGAGAGAGTAAGGATCAAATAGGAAGAATAATTAAAATAAGAATGATAGGAAGTAATTACAACCACACATTTTAGATGCACCTACAAAAGTGGATGCATTTTCCTTCAAATTTTCCCTCCTAATTTGAAATGTGTGGCTAGAATTACTTCTTACCATTCTTTTTTTAATTATTCTTTTTATTAGATCCCTTTCCTATATATATATATATATATATATATAGAAAGGAGGCGTTACACGTATAATGCCACCTCATTGCCCAGTCATTGCCATGTAATTCATTTTCTGCCATGTCATCACAACACAACCTTGTAAGCTAATTATTTTAATTTTGCATATTTAAAATTAATTTCGAAAAGCAACTATTTGTTAATTAAATTCGAAATAATTAATTTTTACTATTTATTAATTAAACTCAGAATAATTTTTTTAATTTTGCATATTTAAAATTAATTTCGAAAAGCAACTATTTGTTAATTAAATTCGAAATAATTAATTTTTACTATTTATTAATTAAACTCAGAATAATTTTTTCTAAAACAATTCGGAATTTTTTTTATAACATTTTGACACTTGCAAGGATTGAACCTGGGGTGTTGGTAACATTTACAAGCATGATATCCACTAGACCAAATACTTTTTTTGATTATACCTTGCAAATCCAAATATATAAACGTAGAACCAGTAATTTCAACTAATCCACGTAGTAAAGTAAATCCAGTATACAAAAAAACCTTAGGTACATTTACACAACTAAAAAAACCCTTCTCAACCCTAGGTACGCCTCTTTTTTTCTAAAAACCTAAGAAAAATTTATTCAACCTTTGATCTTATATGTCTTACCAACACATCATCATCATCATCTTTCACAAATTAAGAGTAAGATTCCTTATAATAATTTTGATTAACATCATCCGTTTTAATTATGTTTGAATATACACCATTATTAATTTTGTACATAATGTTTAGTTGCACTTTTAGGGTTTTTCTTGCAAAATTGCATTGTTTGTACTTGGGGTTCTTTATTTGTCATTATATAGATGAGATAACGGTGGATGAAAGCAACGAACAGGTATGACCAAATAAGTAGTTTATGAATTAGTTTGAATTGCTCATACAAATATATAAATTTTTCCATGAACCTGTTGTACTTAAAATAATGATGATATCTTGATGCAGCATATCATTTGTCTTCTAAGATTGTTTTGGTTTGGTTTTACGTATTCCGAATAACTGGGGATGCAAAACCAGGAGGTAGACTTTTAGGCTGTGGTTTTCCTGTGCATGGGACCTCAGTATGCATGTTTCAGGTAAAAGAACATTATACATTCCAATTTTCAGCAAAAGTATACTTTAAATTCTATGAGATAATGAGAAATTGATATATTATAATTTTGTTTATCTGGGTTCGTTTTCTTCAGTGCAGCTGCTCTTATTGGTTTTGCAATTACTTATAGCCCCTCGAAAACCACAAGCAATTACTTTGCAATCATTATCTATTTTTCTTCTTATTTAACAAATTTTAGCAGTAAAAACAAATTATATTTGACATTGTAAGTTCTTTAAGTTAGGCTACAATGTGTGAAAAGTATTCGGTTGAAATTTGTTTTTTTTTTCTTCATACTGGGTGTTTCCTGAACCTCCTCTAATGTTGGTTGTCGTGTTTCTGGTCTTTGGTTACAGGTCACATAACCTTCTCTTGAGCTACCTGCAGCGTTCAAAGACACAAGTATCCTCTATATACTAGCGACTGTCTAACGTACATACACTATGTATTTCTTCACATAATGAGATTCATATTATATCCATTACTAATGGCTTTTTTGTATTGTGTTGAATATATATTATCCTATGTGTTAATAACTTTGTTTATGGAAACAATTCTTTCACTAAATTGCTGCTTATAAGTACGGAACGTCAAAAAAGAGAAAAAAATAAAATAAAAAATGAATGTCATCTAAATGATCAGCCACCAAATTCCTTATCTTAAAATGATAATGTTATGCAGATGTGCCTACAAAATGAGGCTAGGAACAATATATTAGCTAAGAGATCTAGGGCTGGCCCGAAATTTGATGCCCTTTCAAGTGGCTCTTCCTTTGTTCCGAGAATGGAAGTTGCTGCTCCATATGCAGAATATTTACACTATTTGCCTCTTCTTTTGTCATCTAATGCACGGGAGGGCGATAATGTATCTTCAAAGTTGCGGTCACCTGTTGTTGCTGATGCTTCACCAACCATTGGATCTCCACGACTCCGAGTCTCGAGAAGGCTGTCTCTCAATCAAAATTCACATGCATGCTAGCTTTTCTAATTGCACATCATGTTTAGAATCATTTTTAAACCATTATTACTGTTAGCCACTTCTAAGGCCCCATGTACAAATATGTTACCAACGAGACGCGGAATCAATAGGGTGACTCATATTACCCAATTGGAAGCACTGATTTACATAAAACCCAAAGCTTTGTTATGCTCTTCTTTATGTGTTGTAAGGAACTTTTAAGTATATGAGCGATAACGTGAATAGTCTTTGCAACAAGCAGAATATCTTTATTCACTTTAATCTTAGGGAGAGAAGGTGTTGCTATCTTCAACTGATTTAGAACCATTAAGAAGTATATGCAATAAATATTTAGTGTATGTATAAAGCCGTTAGACTTTTTTTTAGCTGGCGAAATGAACATGTTAGGTGGCTTTGGTAATGGGTCAAACTAGGTTTTTTTTTTTTGGTTACATGTAGAAACAGTTGGGATGCACGTAACAATCATTGTCCAAATATTTCATATTCTTTATAAATATGAATACAAGTATGGGAGGTTTTATTCACATAAAATTCGCTTAGCCGACTCTTGACATGGTGAATTCTAAATTTGTTGATTGAATTTGATTTCAGGATTGGTTGAGCAGAGCCACAAACTGGGCTAAATTCTCAGCAACATCTGGTCTTGGTGTTATTGACCGTGGCCACTTGCAACAAGTAAGATCGCTGATGGCTCCTTATCTACCTCAATGTGGGTCTGGTCATGGTGGTAGTCCCTACTTCAGTGCATAATATTCTTAGTGATGATGTGAGGTACGATAGTTCATAATTAATTCTCTTATTACATATTTTCTGTGCTATATGTTAAACATGTAGACTTGTGTAGATACTTGCACTTTGACTTCCATCGCATATGTGGGCATGTTCATTTTGATCGGCTGTCAATCCTTTATGATCAAATTGAGGATTTTCTGACTAAAAATAGGTACTTGGTATCTCCATTATACTATTGGGTTAATCCCAATCTACTAATTCTACCCATTTAAAGGGTCAAACCCGAAGTCAAAGTGAACCTCTTTAAAAAGTCAACTCTCAAAATAACTGCCAAATAGCAGTTATAAAATGAAGCGACATGTCTGTTGGTCGAACCATTTCAACACGAACCAACACATCTTTTAGACGCACCGTTTCATTCATTATAAATAGATAGGATTCTGTAAAACAAATACATGATGACAAGTTTATTATTACAAGTTATATAAAAGTTATTTAGTGTTTATTTCAATTCAATTCTGGTATATTGTGACTTGATTGTTAGACCATAAAGATCCACGTTTGGGCCAACAATTGGTATCAGAGCGGTTTGGATTAAACTAACCATTTCATCATATACCAAGTTTTTCAATTTTATTGTTCTGAATCGAAAGTAATAAACCCAGGTCTCGGTAAACTTTTTTTGCAAACTCACAACGAACACAGCAACATAATCAATTTGTTGCGTTCATACAAGGGATAACATCAACATAATTGTCGCCTCGTAATTTATAATTACCGGCATCAATAGAAGGTACCCCTTATTTTTTGCAAAAAAAACTTAATCATTTTTCATACCAAAATCATACAAGACCCAGATTAGTTTTTTATATAAAAAACATCATTCGACCCAGAAACAAAAAAATCATACGGGTTGTCATCAAAAGGGGCAAATAAAATTGATTCAAAAACAAGGAACAAACACACCTGTTTCGAAAGAATCAAACCATAGCACCCTTATTCTTGAATCACCACTTGATTCAATTGATAAGAAGAAGCCCAAATCATACACGGTTCAGAAAAAACCCCAAATTGACGAAAACCTAATTTTCGCACCAGAGGAATTACAAGCGTTCGAGAAGAACACATCAACCGTGAAGAAGACGTGGTTAACCAAGCCAAATACTCGGCGGTCAACCTTCAAGAATCAGAAGCAGTTTTTAGTCTCAAAGAAAATAGACGTTTTTTATTACTCCGTATCTCATAAGAGATAAGCCAAAAGAGGCGCAACAATTATCAGGGCATCAAAAGGAGAAAAGGGCTACGGGGTTACTTATTAACCCTCAGGTTTCAAATATTACAAAACCACCCCTCCACTTTTATTTATACATATTTTATATTAGTATTTATATATAGGTTTGTTTTTTAGAATAGTTATTTTTTTAGTTTTTAAGTTTCTTAAGCATTTTTAAGTTTTTTAAGAGTTTTAAAGTTTCAAGTTTTTTCTTATTTGGTTTATAGTAAGAAACAAGTTTTTTTTAAAGTTTTTCTTGTTAGGTTTATGATAAGAAACAAGTTTTAATATTTTTTATTGGATTTACGATAAGAAATATATAAAGTTTAAGGTTTATAAGTTTTAAGTTTTTTTAGTTCTTAAAGTTTATAAAAGTTTAAAGTTTTTTTAAAGATTTACATTGTTAAGGTTTTTTTAAAAAAATTATAAAGTTATTAACAAAGTTTCAAAAGTTATATAAAAGTATTATATTAGACTCAAGACTTTTTCAAAATTAATTATGGAAAAAGAAGACGAATCTAGTAATAGTTCGAACAACGGTACAACCAAGGGGATGGGATCGACACCCTATTTCCAATGCCCCTTGTTGAAGGCAACAAATTATACGATATGGTCAATAAGAATGAAGATCATTTTACAAGCAAATGGATTATGGGAAATGATTGAGCCTACCGTTGCAACTAAAATCGATGAAAAGCAAGACAAGACTGCAATTGCGTATCTATTTCAAGGACTATCTGAAGATATGACATTGCAAGTGGCAAATAGCAAAAGCGCAAAAGAAGTTTGGGATACATTAAAGATTAGAAATGTTGGAGTGGATCGAGTGCAAAAGGCAAAACTACAAACACTCAAATCAGAATTTGAGATATTACAAATGGAGAAAAATGACACCATCGATTCATTCACAACAAAGATGACAAATATTACTTCAAAGATGACAAGTCTTGGATCAACACTTGATGAACCAACTCTCGTACGAAAATTGCTAAATTCTGTACCTGAAAGATTCATTCAAATTGTCGCATCCATAGAGCAATACTCCGATCTAGATACAATGACTCTAGACGAAGCTATTGGTAGAATGAAAACCTACGAAGAAAGAGTAAAAGTTAATAAGGGAAGAGCATTTGAAGATCAAGATAAACTATTGTTTTCAAAACACAACGATAATGTTCGAAGACATCACAATGAAGCAACTAAAAAGCCTAGAGATTTCAGCAAAGTAAAATGTTATAATTGCAATGAATATGGACATTATGCCTCACATTGTCATAAAAAAGATCGAAGATATCAAAGACAAGAAGAGACGAATTTCATCGAAGAAGATTTAGAACCAACCCTCCTATTGGCAGTTTCAAGCACTACTAAAGATCAAATTACTAACAATGAGACAACTTATTGGAGTTAAAGATTTACGACAAAGAGATTGTGATTAAGGGGGAGAATATTGGGTTAATCCCAATCTACTAATTTTACCCATTTAGAGGGTCAAACCCGAAGTCAAAGTCAACCACTTTAAAAAGTCAACTCTCAAAATAACTGCCAAATAGCAGTTATAAAATGAAGCGACATGTCTGTTGGTCGAACCATTTCAACACGAACCAACACATCTTTTAGACGCACCGTTTCATTCATTATAAATAGATAGGATTCTGTAAAACAAATACATGATGACAAGTTTATTATTACAAGTTATATAAAAGTTATTTAGTGTTTATTTCAATTCAATTCTGGTATATTGTGACTTGATTGTTAGACCATAAAGATCCACGTTTGGGCCAACATATACAATTAGTATGTTTTCATTCTTTGGTCTTCTGAATCTCTCACTCAGTGAAACCAACCCCACAGAAGCAATGCTATTGGCAATAGCATGGTTCACATCCGTAGCTCCCCTAAACAAACCCTTGCTTCCAGCTGCAATGACGTTCTGCTTCCCATCAACATTGGCTAGAACCTAGTGTATCTATTGCACTCTTCTCAGTCATGGATTCGGTTTCCTGGATCAATGGACTCACAAGTGCCTGGTGAAGTGGCGGAAGGGTGACATTCATAGCCAGCCCAGCACTCACGAGGTAGCTTGACATGACGAGCAAGTGTGCATGACAGGGATGCGCACTATATGATCAGTCATCAAAGGAGTGAAAATTGGGATCTGTTAGGAAGTTGGCATAGATAGGGGTAACCGAATTAACACCCTTAATGTAACCTGTTCTACATCTCCTGATGAGCTTGATAAGATGAAGTTGCAGGTAAATGTTAAGCTTATTGATAATATGGGAGATTTGTTTGCCTGTTTTACAAGCTCTACATGGTGCAACGACATTAAAAGCAAGGACACTAAAGGAAGTTTGGAATATTTCAGTGGTAATACCAGTGGATCGAGGGCTTAAAGAAAGCAGAAGCCAAGGAAAGAGTAGTGGCTACAACGAACAGCTTCTAACTGAAAATAAGTGAATGTCAATTTGGAATCGGAGCTGATATTCTACGGAGATTTAATTTATATATTAAATAAAAAGGTGAGAAAATTGTATCTCAAATTGATGATTAGTATGTTGCCAATTGGAAAACATCCTTGCACACACAAAAATATAATCTTATTGGTTTCTTAATCTTATATTAGAGAAAATGATGCATAACCATATTTTTATTCAGCCTGTAAACTTGATTCTTTCGACTTGTGCATAACATTACTGTTGATATGGTAAAGGAATCTCTCAATCCTTTGTTTGTTTGTTTTTTTGTCATTTTTTGTTTGAAGTTGAAATACAATCTGTTTGATCTATTAAATATAATTTTTCATTAACTTGCAGTGTTTCTATAGAATATCTGTTTTCTTTGTGTTACAAATATAAAGTGCTTGGTGGGATGAGAGGAATGATAAGTCTACTATGGGAAACATCCTTGCTTGACCTAAACGAGGTATGATGAAGCAAGAGATCCTAAAGGCCTTTACAAGCTTGCGCGAGCAGGAAAGATTAGAGGTACGATTTTCACTTGTCTCTCCTATCTTTTTTGTAACCTAAATCAGTTCCTCCTATAACATAATAGGCAAACACATAGAGCCTCTTTTCATTTTGGTCTTATAAGATTTCAGTTCGTGTTTCAAACTGAAAATACAATGATTGTGGGGCTTATTAAATTGGCTTGGGAAGAAACGAGGATGAGACACACAAATGAAGGAAGATTGTATAAAGTAATGAACTCTGTTGGATGATCTTAATGAGATATTTTAGAGGTGACAAGATGGGCAGGTTGTGAACGGGTCAAAGTGGGTCATTTTAGTATGGCTTGAAAGGGCTCAACCCGGTGACCCGCAAACACTTTTTAGTCTTTTTTTAAATAAATGAACAACTAATGTGTTAAGAATGATTAGAAAACAACATTGTTAGTTAAGTGGCAAACACGGGTGAGAACAAGCTATAAGGGTAGTTCCTAATCATCGCTCAGGTAAAATAGTAAATCTTTGAATACCACTATTTATAAGGTTTTTACCACGTCCTTAGTTATTGGGTGGGACCTGTAAAAAAGAATTAGCACATGTGAAGGGCGTCTTACTGTACTAGGTTCTTGCAAATTGTCGTTATAACAAAGAATAAATGCCAATTCAGAATGTGTATAAACAGAATAATATGGTACATGTGCTACATATATGTGTGTTTCCGTGCTTGACTAGATGTTAGTAAATTGAAGCTGACATGAATTTGTTTTGGTATAAACTATGTAGCTTTGGTAGTACAAGATACAGAAGATGAGATGCATCTAGGTAACAAGGAGATACAAAAAAACGACAAAGGTGAAAAGGGAAAAGTTAGGGGTAGGAGGGTGGTGCGTACGATTAAAAGGCAAAGGATAGTGAAGAAAAAGAAAGTTGAAAAAGAGGACGAGGAGAATACTCAAACTAAGAGGGTGGTGCGTAAGGTGAAACGGAAAGTTTATAATGAGTGTAAGGAAAAGAATGAAAGTAGGAGGGTGGTGCGTAAGGTGAAAGGAAAGTTTGCTGATACAAATCTGCTAATCCAAACAGACATTAAAATATGAGAATGAATCAGTTTGCTGATACAAAGTCACGATGGTGGCTAAGTTGATTAATGGTTACTTGGAAGAAGTTGCACCGGATGTTAATTTAAAGATTGGGAAGTTTATGTCTCTTGCTGACGCAGTTCCTGAGTATGCTAGACCGTTGGATGATGGTTGTATCACACAATTGACATTTATTTGAAGGTAACAAGCTTATACTCATTATCTGTGGCTAATGGGTAACTTTTTGGCACATGTTAGTACTCAATTACACATGTTTCACCAAGTTGACGGTGAAAGTATAATTGTTGCTAGAGTATCTTGGCCGGGCATCACAACTTCATGTTTGCAGCTAACACGGGTTGGATACCCTTTTATCCCGTTCCGTACTCGCAAATCTGAGCCAAACAGTTTCTTGAGTCTTATATACAATCCTATAAACACTTCTTTCAGCGCATTTTGTCCACCTTTTTTGATTGTTAAACTTTACTCTCAACCACATACTTGCTGTAAATTTGATATGCTAAGGTCATGCGTTGTGTATAACCTTTTGATTGTCATATATTCCTTTTTGGTATGTTAGATAAAGCAGGCTATGATGAACTGAATTCTGAGCCTTCTAATAATACCTTTCAGTTAAAATTGTTTTCGTTTTGTCTGCTTGATTGAACATACAAATAATCATTGGACTGCAATAGACCAAGACTGAGTGGACTGCGATAGACAAAGATATCTTGGCCAGGCATCACGACTTCGTGTTTGCAGCCATCACGTGTCGGATACACTTTTATCCCATCCCGTACTCACATATCTGAGCCAAATGGTTTCTTGAGCCTTATATACAATCCTATAAACACTTCTTGCAGCGCAATTTGCTTATGGTTATGCTTGGCTTCCCTTTTAAATATCTTAATAGATTGATTCACGCTTTGCAGAGCTTATAGATAATTGGCCTTAGTTTGTTTTTATATCGTAATGGATTTGTTTAGTGGATCTTCCCTTATTTCTAATTATGTATTTTTATATATTGTAGGCTGCAGTGAAGTTTTATCAGCTAGCAATATAAGTGCCATTGTAGACGCGTCGAGATTGAATCCAAGCATAAAGTCGGCATGCATAAACTTCTAATATAATGTATGTTTGTGTACTTGTGTATCTCTATAGTTAAGCACTTCACATTCTGCTTCACTAAACCATAGTGTTTATTGACAGTTCACTAATGGAACTCTACACTTGCTGTTCCTCATCAGTAACGGCTATGTATTTGTAACTGAAATATATGTAAAGCAAACTTTTTGAAACAAATAATGCCTCATATGAATTATGGAGATTAGCCGATCTTCAAAAGATAATGTTTGGCATTCATTGTTAGTTAATTGTGGGTATATATGTATACTATGACGCGATAAACTCTTTTCGTTAATTAGTATGTTGGCTCTAATAATTATCATATCCGTATCTTTGTTTTTTGACATTCAGTCCTCTATATTGGTTTAATCATAGCTTGAAAAATCGGAACGGATTTAAAAGATCAGCGTGTAGCGGTTGATGTTGTCAACTTTGAATGATAAGAAAATACTGGGAGAAAGTAAGAATGTGTCCGATGACTAAGATTAAACTTTGAAGTAAGTTTATGTAAATCTACATCAAAGTTTAATAACTCAAATGAACGTCAAGATTTTAGAACAATTAAAATATACAAAGTTAATTTATGTTAACACCATTCTTTACCTAAAGAAATATATGTTAAAGATATTTATAAGTAAGATCCGGTTCGCTAAGACACAAGTTACTGTATCAACATATTATATCAGTGTCAGTAAGAGTGTTTCCCGGTAAAATTTTGGTTTAGTTATCATGTGTAATTTGATTATTGTGCTTTAAGTATGTTCTTATAATATTTAAAACACCGGCTTATTTTGAGTTTATTATAGGCGATGAAGATACTATTGATTTTGTACGTTGATTATTTTCCAACTATAATAAGTTGGTGGATCATGACGGGTGAAAGCCACCCGTATCTTGGCATGGTAGCACCACCATAATTGTGCTTGCAGCCATGTCAGGTCGGATACTGATTAGCTCAGAACCAACAGGTAATTGTCACACAAGCTAGCCACTTGTGAATGGCTAACCGTAACAAAGATAACCTGGAAGTCTAAGACCAATGCAATAAATCCTGGAGAGTACAATGATTCCCCGGGTTCGTTATGTCCCCAAGAGATGTGATATCCTGTGTAAAAACGAGCTTTGGATCAAAGTATGTTGAATGGAAAGAGGGGTATATGAACAAAATCGATCACTTTAAGGAAAGTTAAAATCTGCAAGTTGCAGCGACTTAAATGCAAATTAAATAAATTAAAAAGAGAAAACTAAAATTAAAAACGTATATGTTTACGTTTAAATAAACGTCAACGTACGAAATAAAAAAGTGAAATTAAAGAAATAAAAAGGCTACGAATATGAAAATTGTATTTTTACAAACCTAATAACTTAAGAAAATTATTAGAAAAAAAAATATTTATTTAACTATGTATTTATTTAATATTAATTATTAACTATTTATTAAACTATTTATTAATTTAACAAATTAAAAAGAAAATAAGAAAATAATCTAGGAAATGAAATGAAAACTTAGAAAAGNCAACTTCGTGTTTGCAGCCATCACGTGTCGGATACCCTTTTATCCCGTCCCGTACTCACATATCTGAGCCAAATGGTTTCTTGAGCCTTATATACCATCCTATAAACACTTCTTGCAGCGCAATTTGCTTATGGTTATGCTTGGCTACCCTTTTAAATATCTTAATAGATTGATTCACGCTTTGCAGAGCTTATAGATAATTGGCCTTAGTTTGTTTTTATATCGTAATGGATTTGTTCAGTGGATCTTCCCTTATTTCTAATTATGTATTTTTATATATTGTAGGCTGCAGTGAAGTTTTATCAGCTAGCAATATAAGTGCCATTGTAGACGCGTCGAGATTGAATCCAAGCATAAAGTCGGCATGCATAAACTGCTAATATAATGTATGTTTGTGTACTTGTGTATCTCTATAGTTAAGCACTTCACATTCTGCTTCACTAAACCATAGTGTTTATTGACAAATAATGCCTCATATGAATTATGGAGATTAGCTGTTCACTAATGGAACTCTACACTTGTTGTTCCTCATCAGTAACGGCTATGTATTTGTAACTGAAACATATGTAAAGCAAACTTTTGAAACAAATAATGCCTCATATGAATTATGGAGATTAGCCGATCTTTAAAAGATAATGTTTGGCATTCATTGTTAGTTAATTGTGGGTATATATGTATACTATGACGCGATAAACTCTTTTCGTTAATTAGTATGTTGGCTCTAATAATTATCATATCCGTATCTTTGTTTTTTGACATTCAGTCCTCTATATTGGTTTAATCATAGCTTGAAAAATCGGAACGGATTTAAAAGATCGGCGTGTAGCGGTTGATGTTGTCAACTTTGAATGATAAGAAAATATTGGGAGAAAGTAAGAATGTGTCCGATGACTAAGATTAAACTTTGAAGTAAGTTTATGTAAATCTACATCAAAGTTTAATAACTCAAATGAACGTCAAGATTTTATAACAATTAAAATATACAAAGTTAATTTATGTTAACACCATTCTTTACCTAAAGAAATATATGTTAAAGATATTTATAAGTAAGATCCGGTTAGCTAAGACTCAAGTTACTGTATCAACATATTATATCAGTGTCAGTAAGAGTGTTTCCCGGTAAATTTTTGGTTTAGTTATCATGTGTAATTTGATTATTGTGCTTTAAGTCTGTTCTTATAATATTTAAAACACCGGCTTATTTTGAGTTTATTATAGGCGATGAAGATACTATTGATTTTGTACGTTGATTATTTTCCAACTATAATAAGTTGGTGGATCATGACGGGTGAAAGCCACCCGTATCTTGGCATGGTAGCACCACCATAATTGTGCTTGCAGCCATGTCAGGTCGGATACCCTCTTATCTGGTTCCGCACTCAGAATTCTGAGCCAAACAGTTTTGAACTTGGATGAAACAAGCCAATTTTAAGGATGTTCAATACTAAAAATCGGCCAGGGTCTTTGGACCTAACGTTTGGTTGAAATAGCCATAAACATTGTGACAACTGGAGTCAAAAAATGTATAAAACTTAATTTAGAACTAAAAATATAATTATTATACTATTTATATAATTATTATTAATTAATAACTATTTATTTATTTATTATCTATTTAATTAACTTAAATTACAAAAGCTATTTAATTAACAGTGAAATATGTAAATTTATTTTTTACAAATTCCAAATAACTTATAAAACTTAGAAAAATTATAAAAACTTATCCTAGATTAACATTAAGTTCAAAAACTATTTTATTTATTAATTTTAACTAAAACTATATTAACTATTTTGATTTTTTATAAATACTAAACAAACAAAGAAAAATCTAAAACTTTTTCTAAAAATACACTATGGTGACAGAAACTTAAGAAAAATATAAAAAAACTATGTTGTTAACAAAAATAAGCAAATGGCTTAAGCTAATAAAACTAAATAAGCACTTATTCTATTTTTTTACTTCTTTTTATGGTTTTTCTTTTACAAAACTATTATATTACTGTAATTATGCAAATTTAATAAAGACAAAAGTTTTGAAACCTAAATATAAGCAGATGAGAGCTTATGATCTTTGACAGATGAGCTTTTTGAGCTTATCTTGATGATCAAAAGCTCAAATAAGCTAAACAAATGAAAACAGAAGTAAAATAAGGTGAAAATAAGTAAAAGGGACAAGGATTAAGCAAAAAGTCACAAAGGTTAGCACTGAATAGCTTGGAATAAGCTAATAAGCACTTTGCCTTTTACACAGTGAAACAAACACCCTAAGCAGTCAACTGTTAGGTCAATTTAAGCTTATGAAATAAGCTCAAAAAGCCAAATGATGAATTGGAGTAGCAAGTAGGGCTGGTGGGATTTCCAAAAAGCCAAAGCTCACCTTGTGGGGTCCACTGGAGAGCTTTTTAGGAGCTTATGAAAATGGTTTGGAACCCACTGAATTGCTCAGTGGTGTATAAAATGGGACAAAGAAAAAGCTAAGTGCAGGCTATTTAAATAAGCTTGAAAATAGAAAATAAGCACTGGAATAAGTAGATGGGTTGATTGGCTTCTCAGAAAACCAAAATTCACAAGCTAAGCTCAAGAGATGAGCTTATGATGAGCACCAATTGCACTGATCACTCAGTGTAATGGTTTGCTATTTGCAGAGATATAAGGCACAAATTAAGCACTAAAAATAAACAGAGATGGCAAATAAGCACTTAGAACATGTAAACAGCCACAAGGGCTTCCCAAATTAATAATTATCTCAAACAAACAAGCTTTTATGAAGCTTGTGCAAGCTTATGAAGGTGACTAGTTAACCTGTGCACAGGGCACTTTTTCAGAAAAGTAGCAACAAAAAGCCATAGAAAAAGCAGTGTAATAAGCAAACTAAAAATTATGAAAAATACTATCAAATATACAAGCAAAAAGACTATAATATCCCAAAAGCTAGCAAACCAAATCTCAATATCCAATTCACAATTTAAATCCAAAGTTTATTCAAAAATAAATTCTGTGAACTTTTGACTTTTTATGAAATCTTGGAAAGTTGACTTATATGAGTTTTGATCTTGATTTAATCACTGAATAAGTTGTTTTAGGCTAGAATAAGACTAGATTAAGCATTCATAACAACTTTAGTACACAAAATCATGGATTGGCAACACAAAAACTTAACACAGATTCACAAAGTTGGATTCAAAAGAGATATTGACTTTTTATGAAAAGACCAATGGTTTTTATGACTTATTAGTTGTGTTTAGGCCTATGTGAGCATGTAATTACCAAGAACAACAACAAATAAACACTGGAACACTATGAAATCAGTAAAACCAAACAATCCTTGCAGAGTTGTGAAAATGGGATTTTCAAAGCAAATCAAAGATTTAAACCATAAGACTGATTCATAACATCATAAACACTTATATTAAGCAGATTCAAACACATAAACAAGACTTACAACAACAAGAACACCAAAATCCAAATTTCACAATTCACTCAGTGAAATTGGATTTTCTAGCAAAATGAAATCTAGCAAACAAAACCACTATATTAAGCACTAATCTAACATAACAACACCAAATAAGCATAGAACAACCATAATTAAGCAATAATAAGCACTAGAACAGTAAAATGCTAAAATTGTGAAAATGGCTTACAAAATGGAATCCAAGCTTAGACAGAGAACCAAGGACCAAGAACACTTCCTATAGCTTACCACTAAGCACTAATACCCATAGCAATCCAGAATTCACCATGAAACATCTTCTTTCTTCTTGGAGATTGATTTTTGATTTTCCACTGAATTTTTTGTATTTTTTTTTGTATTTTTGCTTTTTGATACTAAACTGAGTTTTATGGTTTCTAAAAGCTTTTAGAAGCTTTATAGGAGCTTATATGAGCTTATTCAGTCCATGAAACAGTATCACAACCACAATTCAAGGTTTTCACTCTTGAAAGGGACATTATCAAAGCATAAATGACAATATAACTTAAGTGCTGAAATTAAAGACTGAAATGTAAATAAGAACACTAGAAAATGATACTGCAAAGCTTTTAGATTAATAAGAACAAGTTTTATAAGCTACAAAGTGATAACGAAATACAAATGACTTAAGTAAACTAGATATCTGTTTCTTCTCTTTTTTCTTCCTTATATAGGCTTCAAAAAGTCTCAACATGCATCTCTGAACATATCCCACTTCAATCCTAGCCATTGGATGGCTTAAAATCAATCCTAGCCTTTGATTCATTTTGGCGGGAAAGGCTGTTGTTGACTTTTAGTCAACAATTGTAGGTTAGCATTAATTGTGGCGTGTTAGAGGTGGGTAATGATGGTTTTAGGAGGCTGAGGTGATGGGCAAGTGGGGGAGAGGGTGGAAGCAGGTGGTGGCAAAGCTAGGTGGTAGTGGTGGCAGGCTAGGAGGGAACGGGGTGTTTGTTTTAAATTTTAGGTTGGGCTTTTGGGCCTGGGAAAAGAAAGAAAAGAAAAAGGGCCGGGGGTTTTATGGGTTTAGTTTGGATTGGATTTGGATTTATAATAAAAAGGGTCCGTTTTGTTTTATTATTTCACAAGGACCAAATGTGTAATTTTGGGATTTTTAGGGGGCTGAAGTTGACAACTTTCCAAAGTATTTCCAAGGGCCATTCTTGCCATATGTGAATAGAATAAGGACCATGGTTGACTTTTTCCCATTTTGAATATCCAGGGACCATTTCTGTCAACTTATGAAACTTCAGGGACCAAACTTGTAATTTCTCCAAACTTTTCACCCAAGGACTATTCCTGCCAAAGTTCATAATTCAAGGACCATATTTGATAATTTCCAAAGTTTTAACTCCCAGGGACTATTTTTGACATTTTTGTAAAGTTCAGGGACTAGTTTTGCAAACTTTTGAAACTTTTCATCTAAGGACCAATTGTGACAACTTTTGATTTTCTAAGGACTTTGGTTGACATTTCCTTCAAAATAAATGCTTAGGGACTATTTTTGTAAAATTTAGAAAGTTGAGGGACTGAAACTGCCAATTATGCAAACTTTGCATGTTTTTCAATTGTTTTTGGTATTTTTGCATCTAAAACATATAAAACACTCTTTTGTAATATTTTTTCATTTTGATGCATTGTTGGGTGTTTTTGGATGTTTTTGGCAGTCTAAATAGTACAAAAATGATGAGTATTTGCATACTCATCAATCCCCCACACTAAACTATTGCTAGTCCCTAGCAATCTTTTATAAAAAATTTAATGGATTTTTGTCTCTTTACCAAAAGCCATTACTTCTGGAGTAGCCAAGTGTTTTGGTTCAAGTAAGAACTTTGGTACACTGATAACCAAATGATTTTTAGCAAATCATCAGCTATCAACGGATTTGATAAGTCTTTACCAGAAGCCGTTTGCTTCTGGACTAGCCAACTCTTGATGGAATAGTCAACATCTTAGTGAGCTGATTACCAATTATGGTTTTTCCACTGCCTTTACCACAAGCCATAATCTTGTGGGCTAGCCAACTCTTCACTTTTTAGGATATGGCGAGTCGAGCACCATACAATTTTGGGCAAATTGCAAGCCATCAACGGATTTGAGATATCTTTACCAAGAGCCGTTTGCTCCTGGATTAGCCAGTCCTTATGCGGGTTAGACATGGTGGACTGATAACCATTTATTGCATTTCTAAGTGTGAAAAAACTTTAAATTTTGATCAAATGGGGGTGCTTGATGGAACATGTGTTTGAATTCGTGAGAATTCCCCCCCACACTTAGAAATGAATATTGCCCTCAATATTCAAAGCACCGGGTATAAAACCAATACTTAGAACGTAAGAAGGTAATATTAACAACCTTTATTTCAAGGTGTATTTACAAACATATTTTTCATAAAGCTTCTTAAATAGAAGCTATCACTATTTTTAAAGGATTCTGATAGAACATTAACTGCAACCAAACTTAAAGATGTATGAGTCAGAGTGTATTGATTCCAATGACAACAGTACCACTGTTATCAACGGCTTTTACAGCGTATTCGATCTGAAATACTCTTCCGTCTGGCGAGAATGTTGTTACTGAATGATTGAATCCCTTTTTTTTTTTTTTTTTTTTTTTTTTTTTTTTTTTTTTTTTTTTTTTTGTATATAGACATATTTACATATGTGCAACATAGGTGAGAACCTATGCTTATGCTACTGTTTTTGTTTACCGAGTCGCTAGCTTGACTCGACCCCGAATTGATTTGTCCTTGGGGAAACCTGATCAACATGTGGGGCATCTCCCCCACACTAGGATGGAACACACGGGTGAAAACCCATGTTAATGCTAACATTTTTGTTTCTCGAGTCATTAGCTTGACTCGATCCCCGCATTCATTGGTTCCTGGGGAATGTTTGAAGATCCGGGACAACCACTGGTGGTATGTCCTCTCCGAAATAATGTTTCAACCTATGTCCATTTACTTTGAAATTTGGTCCGTCAGGTTGTTGTAATTCGACGGTACCATAAGGATAAACCTTAGCAATAGTAAATGGACCAGACCAACGGGATTTTAGCTTTCCCGAGAATATCTTTAGTCTTGAGTTGAAAAGAAGGACTCTGTCACCGATGTTGAAAACACGGTTCTTGATTTTCATGTCATGAATCCTTTTGGTCTTTTCTTTGTAAATCAAAGAATTCTCGTATGCTTGATCACGAAGTTCGTTAAGTTCATTCATTTGAACTTTTCGGTGATCACCCGCAGTTTTGAGGTCGAAGTTTGCATGCTTCAAGGCCCAGTAGGCTTTGTGTTCTAGTTCGATAGGAAGATGACATGCTTTTCCGTACACTAGCTTGTAAGGCGTACACCCGATGGGTGTTTTGTAAGCTGTACGGAAGGCCCATAATGCATCATCCAATTTATCCGACCAAGATGCACGATTTTCTCCTACGGTCCCTTCTAAAATTCTTTTTATACCCCGGTTCGTCACTTCTACTTGTCCACTTGTTTGTGGATGATACGCAGTAGAGAGACGGTGAGTCACACCATACTTATGCATGACTTTGTCAAATTTGTCATTACAGAAATGTGTACCACGATCACTGATTATAGCACGTGGAGTTCCAAACCGGGAAAACAATGCTTTGAGGAATTTTACTACAACTCGGGCATCATTAGTGGGTAAAGCCTTAGCTTCAACCNTTTATACCCCGGTTCGTCACTTCTACTTGTCCACTTGTTTGTGGATGATACGCAGTAGAGAGACGGTGAGTCACACCATACTTATGCATGACTTTGTCAAATTTGTCATTACAGAAATGTGTACCACGATCACTGATTATAGCACGTGGAGTTCCAAACCGGGAAAACAATGCTTTGAGGAATTTTACTACAACTCGGGCATCATTAGTGGGTAAAGCCTTAGCTTCAACCCATTTTGATAAATAATCAACTACCACGAGAATGTATTTGTTTTCTCGGGATGATGGAAATGGCCCCATAAAATCTATGCCCCATACGTCAAAGATTTCACAAACTTGAATTACGTTTTGCGGCATTTCATTTCGTTGTGAAATGTTTCCATTTCGTTGACATGAATCACATGCCTTGACGAGATCTTGGGCATCCTTATATATGGTGGGCCAATAGAAACCTGAATCAAACACCTTTTTGGCGGTGTAATTCGGACTATGATATCCCCCCGTGGGTCCATCATGACAAGCTTTAAGAATATCCATGGCTTCTTGGCCATGGACACACCGCCTGATGACTTGATCACCACAGATTTTGAACAGGAAGGGGTCGTCCCAGAAGTAATGTTTGACGTCTTTAAAGAATTTGTTTTTCTGTTGGGACGTCATCCCCTTCACAACAAAGTTACCCGCATGGTAGTTTGCGAAGTCAGCAAACCATGGGGTGGTAGAATCTCCTCGAAAAGTCACCGCATTCATAGTCTCGAGAGGAAACGTTTCATTGATTTCCTTTTTCTCGAGTGCATCTTGATGTGGGTTTTCTAGCCGGGTTAGATGATCAGCTGCTAGGTTCTCTGCTCCTTTTTTTATCACGAATGAGTATATCAAATTCCTGGAGTAGGAGAACCCAACGAAGCAACCTCGGCTTTGCATCTTGTTTAGCAAAGAGGTATTTTAAAGCCGAGTGATCCGTATACACCACGCATTTGGTCAGAATGAGATAAGGCCTAAAATTTTCAAATGAATACACCACTGCGAGTAATTCTTTTTCAGTCGTGGTGTAATGAGTTTGAACCTCTGTCATGGTTTTACTTGCGTAATGTATAGGCTGAAAGTGTTTTAACTTGCGTTGCCCTAAGACTGCACCTATTGCGAAATCACTTGCATCGCACATAAGTTTAAATGGAAAGTCCCAGTCCGGGGCAACAAGAATGGGTGCTTCAGTAAGCTTTTGTTTTAGTGTTTCAAAAGCTTCGATGCACTCAGGTGAGAAGATAAAAGGAGCATCCTTCTCGAGCAGATGGGTCAAAGGCCGGGCGATCTTGGAAAAATCTTTTATAAACCTACGATAGAATCCGGCGTGACCCAAAAAGCTCCTAATACCCTTGACGGTAGTAGGATGAGGTAGCTTAGCGATTACATTCACTTTTGCTTTATCTACCTCAATTCCGTTCTTTGATATCTTATGGCCCAGGACAATGCCTTCCTTGACCATGAAGTGACTCTTTTCCCAATTCAAACAAAGATTGGTGTCTTCACACCGTTTGAGCATGTTTTCCAAATTGGTGAGACATGACTGAAATGAATCCCCAATGACCGAGAAGTCATCCATGAAGACCTCCATAGTTTTACCGATCATGTCGGTAAATATGGCCATCATACACCTCTGGAATGTACCCGGAGCATTACATAAGCCGAACGGCATACGTTTATAAGCAAAGGTTCCATATGGGCATGTGAAGGTGGTCTTCTCTTGATCTTGTGGATCAATGGGAATCTGGAAATACCCTGAGAAACCATCTAGGAAACAATAGTACTCGTTCCCCGCTAGTCTCTCAAGCATCTGATCCATAAAGGGTAGAGGGAAGTGGTCTTTACGGGTGGCGTCGTTCAACTTACGATAGTCAATACAAACACGCCATCCCGTTACCAGCCGAGTTGGAATCAACTCGTTATCCTCGTTAGTGACAACGGTTATGTGGAAAACTAGAAGGGGGGGGGGTTGAATAGTTTTTAGTCCGTTTTATATTTTATGAAAATAAGTTTAGATTTCAAAAACTTCGATTCTAGTTTATGTGACTTCAACATTTGCACAATAATATGTAATCTAACTAAGCAAGTATAGTATATGTAAATAAGTAATGAAAGAGAAGAGTTAGAAAGATCAAACCACAACACAAGGATTTATAGTGGTTCGGCAACAAGGTCTCCTTCCTTGTTCCTACTCCACTCCCCGAGTAGCGTTCTCGAGAGTTTTCTTCACTATGTTAACAAGCTCCCTTTTGGCGGAGAAAACCTTTACACACCACAACGTTGCTTATAGACTTAACGACACTAAGCTAGATGTCGATCACAACAC
>LBNU01035892.1:164447-177813 GCA_014162995.1 Artemisia annua | reverse complement strand
TTCACACCTCGTTGGGGTACGACTCGGGAAATCACTTCCCGGTCTCACAAATATCACATTGCACGAGTTTACGAGGTAATCTTTTTCCTAAAAGGTTTACTTGTATTTCTCTACGTCTTGTTGTCACTCACGATAACATTGACCTCACTTTGTTGATATTTTTGAGTACTTGTTGTTTTACACACCAAAATACAACGAATCAAGCTATATAGACCAAAGGTGACTTGATGCAACAGCAAACAACAACAATAACAACCTAGAACACAGAACAATCTCTTAAACCAAACACACCTTTAAATATATGAATATGAGATTTTCAAAGGTTTAATGAGATTAAGTCCATGAAACTGAATTACAAGAACTTATAATGACATAATGCACTAAATGAAACAAGAGATACCAATAGTAACAACAAGCACTCATGAATCAAGATTACACTAATTTAACAGTTAACATGAGATTTAGAGCAACATGGAATTCCAATGAACCAACAGGGTATGACAAGCAATATTATGACTAAGGAACATCAAATAAACATAAATCAACACAAATAAGCTTTTAAAAGCTAATCTACAGTACTTTGCAAGAAAATAAGAAAATGCTTACAAAAGATGCCCAGACTTAAAACTATGTATCAAGAACCATTATCATATCCTATAGCCTCCCATGAGGCACCTAACCCAAGGCAATCCAGAATACACCTTGCTCCATGCATCAATCTTCCTTTCTTCTGATTTTTGATTTTCCACTAATTTTCTTGTATTTTTGAGTAATTTTAAGTTTTTTTAGTTAAACTGAATTAAATTCTTATATAAGCTTAAGGAAACTTTGTAATGAGCTTATGAAAGCTTTTAGAACAATGATTAACCACTTTTAAAAACCTTTATGCTAAAATGAGATTTTCATAGAAATTGATCATAAACTGAATTTGCACTTGGAACTGAAATAAAGACTGAAATAGGTTTAGGATACACTGATAACACCTAATACAACATTTGTAAGCTAAATATTACACTGAAATTGGAAAAATTATCTAAGTCGACATTTAAAACTAAGCTAAGACTACTCTAGCTAACTACTCCTCTTCTCTTTCTTCTTTCTTCACTTTTATAGACCCATGGCCATTCAATTGGCTTTTGGCGCCAAAAACTTATATAGCCAATTGGGACTGGTTAGGTGTTGCAGGTGGAAGTATTTATTTCTTGGCTGATGTGTAGGGGACAGGAGAGGTGGGTGGAGGTGCTAGGTGAAGGTGGAGGCCATGTGGGGTGGACAAGAGGACCCTGGTTTTGAGGAGGAGTGTTGGGAGGGAAGGGTCAAACGGGGTGTTTGACTGAGGGAGTAAACGGGGGGTGGGTTTTGGGTTATGGTTGGGCCTGGTGAGGGGAATTGGGCCAAAGGGTGTGTTTTGGGTTTGTTTGTTGGGTAATAGATAAGTAAAGGGTCCATTTGGTTTAAGTTAAAAGCACAAGGACCATAGTTGTAATATGCTGAAAGTGAGGGGCCTGTTCTGCCAATATTCCAAAATAACCATAAGGACCAAAATTGCAATGTAGAATATCCCAAGTACCATAAATGCAATTTTATTCCATTTTAACCCTCCAAGGACCATTTGTGTAATTTTTCAAAGTTGAAGGAATAAAATTGCCAACTCTTAAAAGCTTTCATCCATGGACTAATTTTGACAACTTTTAAATTCCCAAGGACCTTTGTTGACTTTCCTTTGAAATAATTTGACCAGGGACTAATTTTGACAAGTTTTTGAAAGTTGGGGGACTGAAACTGCCAATTGTGCAAACTTTGTTAATTTTTCATTTGTTTTTAAATATTTTGCATCTAAAACATATAAAACACAACCCTGAGATATTTTCAGTATTTTGACGCATTTTTGAGTGTTTTTAAATGTTTTGCAGCTCAGATTTGACCAAAAATGATGAGTGTTTGAGCACTCATCAGAGAAATAGACCTAAAATCCAGCAGCACCTGCAATCCAAAATAAAACTATAGCTTATTGCATTTTGATGGTGTATCCGATAGTTTGGGATTTATTATTTGAAATAATTATCAGCTTATTGCATTCTGATGGTGTATGCGATTATTTTGTGGAAACTTATTAGCCGATTATTCGTGAGACAAATATACAGCTGATTAGTTTATGTAACACAGTACGATCACCTTCAACTGCAATGCCAAACACCCACTTACAGCTTTAAAAAATTGTCAAATAATAACGATCACCCAACTCTGTTATTAAATACAACTTCTTAAAATGGTTAATTTATAGATATTATTATCACAATATTACTTATGTTATCACACCTAACATAGTCAAATAAGACATTAGCCAATTCCAATTTCAGTCTTAAATCTTTACAGCCATTATGTCCGTATATCAGTTAGGATAAAGTATATTCTATAGGTGATGTTGAATATAAAAACATAAAGTAATCATATAAAAGCAGCGGAAAACATCACCATACAAGGATCCATATAGCCATATGATCAATCAAATAATAAACAACATAGTTATACCTTTGTAGCGTGCACCGGGAGTCACCAACAAAGTCACCCCCAATATCACCACCCACGAATAGATCAAGAAACCAAGTGATTAATAAGGTTGATCACTTCTATGATAGAAACACACTACACGTCACCGATCACCACCCGATGCTAGTCTTGACCTCGTAACAATCGATCTAGCCTTGAACTACACTAGAATAAGGTTAGATGGGATCAAAAACCACAAACCCTAATATGGGTGTGTTTAATTTCGTGGCTCTTGAATAGAGGAAGGGGAGAGAAAATTGGTAATTAGTTTTCTCATTTTTAATTAGTCATAATGACCAAATCAAGCGGAGGTTATAAGATCATATGTTACACTTAACCCCTTGAACTATTTCCCTTGTTCCTTTCTCTCCTAGGCTCGCCATGGGGGCCCTAAATGGGCTTGCCCATTGTTGGTCTAATCCAATAGACTAAGTACTAGCTTAGCTATTAGTAGCCCGTTATTGATCCCAAGTTACGTAGTCGTATATATAGTGTAAATACGATAAATACAATATATATAATGGTGTCTCTGTGTATAAGTGTGTGACCCCATAGGCTCACATATGTCTAGCCATATAATTATTTATTATGACACGAGCATACTCCAACAGCTCCCACTTGCGACGTCATAATAATCAAGTAATTATACAAGCAAAGGTTAGCGTCTAGCAACACGCCAATGCCCCTAGAAATATGTGAGGGAAGTTTCTTAAACGTCTCATTTAAATGGTTTATATGTCATTCATCCTTTTGTTACAGATACTATGTTGAACACTAGACATGGATCAAAGTCATTCTATTTGTTCAACTATTATGTTTCTCGATCTAGATATTGAACATGATTACCAAGTGAATTAAGGTTCATCTTAATCTCATTTGGGTACGGCCATACAAACATCTGTTCAACTCATCGAGGGGCCCAATAGTATCTAACTCCATGACATGTGGAGGAACAAATCCTATTTTTACTGCACGTGTCATTCATGCGTTTCATATCACTCCTGAAGATGGCTTTTATAACTACCTTATTCAGGACAGCGTTTAGACATATCAAAGAATGAAATTCCACACATGCAAGACCTACTTGCATCTCAAGTCTGAGGATAAGAGACATAACCATTAGCGAGATTCACTATTGACGTCAATCCATGCAGTGAATACTCGATAGTTGGGTCAGTCCAATGTTCATCACAATGAACAACATGTGAGTTTGGTAAATAAATCACCAACACGCTCACATTTGCCTTAATTCGATGATACTCCCATATCGTCAACTGGCAATGGACAACTTTAGAATAAATAAATTTATCCATGGATTAAACATGCAAATATAGAACACAGTAGTACAAATGAAGATGATTATACCCGGTATATCAATTCATTATATAATATGACTGCTTACAATTCCATTATCCAAATACTAAAACCAGATATGCACAAGACTACATATAGATCGGAATCCGATGTTTCCACCATGATCAATGTGGACGTATAGTCTGGAATGGGCCAGGCCCGGCAGACAGCGGCCCACTCTACGCCTAAACCCTAATCCATGCCCTATAAATATAGGGTTGGGATTCCCTTCTTCAACACAATACAACAGGTTACCCTAAACTCTTCACAACCCTTAATTCGATTACTTACTCTCACGCCGGAGGATAATCGGGGGAAACAATCCCTCGATAAGCCTAACGGTGTCTGTTGTTTTCTTAGTACGCAGGTCTCAACAGCATTAAGATCTAATTGGTACGAGAACAGGAACCCAAACAAGGAACGCCCAACTTTTGTATCAATAGATTGGCGCCATCCGTGGGACAAGAATAAACTATGTTTCGTGTTCTCATATTACAGAAAAGCAGAAATCAGTTTCTAAAGTCGGTAACTCTAAAACCCTTGCGTTTTTGTTTTTCAATCATTGCATTCTGCCATGCGTAAGAATTGATTTACCAAATCAGTAAACGTCATGTGATTTTAATATCACTTTAAATGTTAGCAGAGGCGTATTTGTATGTTAAGGAACGTGTTCAAAGTGGTTTTAATAACAATACCCATTAGATATAGGGTATATTTGCACTTCAATCGTACCAATCACCAAATACATCACTACTGTCGCATGGCCCGGCATTTCTCTTTGTCAAATTATTATTTTTGATTTTTTTTAAATTGGTCGTAACAATATTTTCTAAAAATTAAAAAGATATCCCAATATCTTTTGTGCATATCTTTTACATATATACATAAGATTTTATGTAAATCTTTTAAACTTGGTAAACACGATTTTACCTATAATGCATTAAGTCCGCACGATAGGACCTACTTTATCTTTTAGCCGCGAACAGCGCAGTTACGATAAATCTACCCGCGTTAGGCCATGCGTTCAGACATCTTCGCAGATTGGCGCCATGAGCGCACTGTTACATACAGGCACCACGATGCTAGTCAATCGCCATGAGCGCACGCAGACAAAAGTCGTGGTCAACTGCGATCATTCACAAACGTTAGAGTCTATGCGGTCACGATACATCTATCTGCGTCTGTGCGTGCGGAAAAAAAACTATTAGTCGCTGTCACGGTGCATCCATCCGCGCCATTGTTTTTATTATAAAAAAGAAAAAGAACAATCAATCGCCATGAGCGCACTGAGTTCACAGATTAGCTACGCGCTACTTTTTTTTTATGTAATTGTAAAACCTCACGATAGGTGTAATTCGCACAGCGAAAGTTTCTCTTATATGCTATGTGCTATACTATGCTTCATGCTATTAATCTTTTACTTTATTAGGTTTATATGTTGCGATTCGAGGCATATACTTTTAATATTTGCATTAAGTGTTTTTCAGGATTTGAATAACTAAGTTTAATGCTCCTACACGAGTAGCACCATCAAACTTGGGGGGCTACTAGGGTATATCCTACTACTATTTCCATACGTGTCACGCAGGAATATTTGGAAGCAGATCGTACGTAAGAGGTATTGCAAGCCGGTACAAAGACGGATTTAAATATTCGCACCACCTTACCGTAGGGGAGACGTCCTCTGTCGCTTGTAAAGGTAGATGTAATGTTCGCGCACAGCGCGCATTTTGTCTCGCGGACAACGCGCACTTTTGTCGCGCACCGCGCGCANTGTGCAGTATGGCCCGTCCCATGTGCACACCTGAGATGCGCACACGTGGGCCATGCCGTCATGGTTGATTGGGCGTACGCGGCCATGAACAGAACTTAAGTCTAGCATAACATAGCCACGCACTATGTCACACTAGACTTGGGGGGCTTGTGGACGTATAGTCTGGAATGGGCCAGGCCCGGCAGACAGCGGCCCACTCTACGCCTAAACCCTAATCCATACCCTATAAATATAGGGCTAGGATTCCCTTCTTCAACACAATACAACAGGTTACCCTAAACTCTTCACAACCCTTAATTCGATTACTTACTCTCACGCCGGAGGATAATCGGGGGAAACAATCCCTCGATAAGCCTAACGGTGTCTGTTGTTTTCTTAGTGCGCAGGTCTCAACAGCATTAAGATCTAATTGGTACGAGAACAGGAACCCAAACAAGGAACGCCCAACTTTTGTATCAACAATCAATTTTGTTGTACAAGACAACAAGTAGTCATCTGAGTAAACTTTGAGAATACTTGTTTCAAAATTCAAAATGTTTTGAATGATGATTGTCCTTTTGTATGTGTGCATTCAAGTACAATACGAGTATTTCAACAATACATTCCATAGTGTGTTTGAAGCTAGCAAAACATCTACTTTAGACAGTCATAATAACAGTTTCCCAAACTGTAAAGTATTCTTATTCTTTTAATGTATAATGCATTACAGCTCATCTAGTCAGCGATTTCATCATTCATGATGACATCCTACCACGACTAGAGTTGAGAATCATCTCAGTTAAATAAGCATCAGAGTATGCAAACAAAACAGAGCTCCTCAAATATCCGTAAATGTTTGAACATATCTTTGGTCCTTGAAGGTCCATTATAATGTTCGTTTAACAATTATCTAATGACCTTCACTTAGATATTTGTTGTTATCACCTCATCTTGCATTCATGCAAATGATATAAACAGTCCAATGCATAATACGACTTACATAATGAATCCTTTAGTCGAACATAAGGTTACCATTTATGTGTTCAATCTCATCAGGTGAGATTGATCATTGAGACTCCTCTCAATAACCTGTCATATTGTGTTGGGCTCAATAACCGCTTATGTTTATAAACATATTTTAACAAGGTTGTATGTTTTATTTTCTAAATCTCTTAAGAGAAGTTCCATTCCAATCTAAGGATTAAAATCTAGCTTAGATGGAATATTGTTTCTAATATGTTACCGACATATGAGATTTATGAAAATAAGCACAACGCTCCTACTTGCTCTCAGTGTACTCAGGAGTAATCTTATTTAATCAAAATCAAATTAATGATTAACTTAAGATCTCAGCTCCTAGATGCATGATCTAATCCACACTTTGACTCTTATCTTTTGTATACACAACAAAGATTATATGGATTCATAAACCCTTTTGATTACTCATCGTCCTCGCAAGGTAATCAACAAGAAAAGTGTTTTGAAATCCTTTTGTCATAATTCATTTGCATGAAAACAGGTATGACAATTAATGTGTGTACAAGTTTGTCCTTTTGAGTATTCTTATCAAGAAACTCATTTTAAACCTTACAGTCTAACTGATTGGTAAGAGATCAATCAAGCTCCATGAGTGATTATCTTCAAAGGACTGCATCTTAACATTCATAGTTTTGAGCTATTCATCAGATTCAAGATCTGATAATGCATCTTAGTAGTTAGCAGGTTCACTATGATCCTCCAACTTATATCCCTTAGCATTGATATAAAAACTATATCATTCAGGTGCTAGAGGTATCCTTTCGGATTTATGAATGAGAGATATCAACCTAAGGTATAACATATGCATGTTTAACCTTAATTTGTGATATTAGCAAGTGTACTCAGAAGGTTATGTATTTAGCTCTTGAACAACTTCAAGATCTAAAGGTGCTCCCACTTGCTTTGTAAGTGGAGACTAATCTCTACATGCTCAGCATTTTGAGTAACAATAAATTGTTCTCAAGCGGGTCATCCAAAATACATCATTAGTTCTTGACTCTAGTTTGTTAATTACTTACTCTTAGGTATTTAACAAATTCAGAACTTCAATCAAGACATAATGGGATTCATCCCATGCCATAATACAATGGAGTCTTAAATTCCTTCTGGGTTGGAACCATATTGAGTGTACACATGGCACATCCAATTTTCTAACCTTGATAGCTTTGGAGGCAAAACAATTTAAGTCATCAAATATCAAACAATATCTATAGAGTTTGATTTTCCATAATGGACATACCCTAAAGTTGTGGTATTCCATGAGAATTAATGTTGTGAGACTATCCCACAACCCATTAGATGAACTTATACTCTTTGGCTTACATATCTGCCAACCAAGTCAAACTAGATGGCATCAATAGTATTTTAGCCTAATGCATACTTTATATTATAAGTCTTTGACCAAGTCAATAACTTCATGTGCATGTTTTGACTAGAAAACATAAACATTAAATATATTATTATACGTCGTAAGTGTACATGTCTTAACAAGAAGACATAACAAGTTAACGTCTTACTTTACGTTATAAGTCTTTCAACCATTAACGGAATTGATGTTTATGTCTTTACAAGAGACCTAAACATATTCAACTAAAGTAATTATAAGTGCCGACAATTGGCCTTAATAGTAATTTCAAGTTAATTTCATACTTCATGATTATGAATTTACAAGAAGACATAATCATATTTACTAAACAATTCAGCGAATATGTTGAAGTAGCTTTTCATGTTATCTTGACATTTGTTCTAATTAGGGCAACATACATTTTATGTGTATAAGTCCTAGTAGAACCTTAGTTTTCTTACCTTGCAGTCAAGAAAAACCGTTAGTCATATTGTTATAGGGCAAATGGCACAAAAAGGTACTCAACTTAGGGTTTATTTCCAATCAAGGTACTCCACTTTTTTTCTTGCATATAAAGGCGGCCAACTTTTTTTTTTGGCGGATTTAGGTTTTTCCCTAACTTTCGTTAACCCACTAACGACCATTTCGTTAGTAAATTACATGTTTGGTCCTCGAGTTTGTATAGTCATTTCACCACCACCACCTGCCACCTCTACCACCATCGTCCACCACCACCAGCCACCACTACTACCAACCGCCGCCACCATCACCACCCTCCACCACCACCACCAACCGCCACCGCCACCTTCATCTCCACAACAACTACATAAAAAGCAGAAGCAAAAACCATCTTTTTAATTCCAATGAACGCTACTTTACTCATCCATCAAGCAAACATTCAAATCCAACAAATCTTCCAATATCCCACACCTTAAATTAATCATCTTTTTCTTCATCTACACAGTACACACCATTTCTTATATCCTTATAACTTTTCTACGAAACCCACAAATCTTTTTGCAAAATGGTGTAACACTGTCCAAGACAACCATAAATTAATCATCTTTTTCTTCAAGAACACACCATTTTGTATACCCTTTTAGCCTTTTTACAAAACCCATGAATCTTTAAGAAAATTGGTGAAAAACCCATTATTTTATACCCTTTTAAATTCTCTTCAAAACCCACAAATCTTTATGCAAAATGGTGCAAAACCCATTTTAAATTAGTAACCTTTTTCTTCAAAAACACATAATTTCTTATACCCTTTGGTTTTTCTACAAAACCCACAAATTTCTTTAAACCCCATCTTACCAAGAAGTTAATTCACCAACTTATTATTATGTACAAAGGATTTTAGTTGTTGTGTTTGATGCGACTTCACACAAACATAACAATTTTTAAATGTTGTGGGAACACATGGGACCAAAATGACACGAATATCCACTACTTGAATATGTTTCTCCAAAATCCAACAGATTTGTGTTGATCAAATAAATAATGTACAATCTTTTGCATTTGTATATCATCTCATTTAAAAAAAAATTGAATTATATTTACTAAGTTTAGCTTTTGTGCGTTACAGACAGACATGACATCAGTGCTACACAAGGCGTTGGGATACATAAAGTTCCTTCAAGAACAGGTGCAAGTATTGTGCTCTCCGTATATGAAGCTTATTCCGGCCACCCACATTGTAAGTGCCATTTTACCACTTAAAACTTTAAAACATCGTAAATCTTTCTGCATGCCATCTTTTTGAATTTGATAATACTTATCTTCTTTTGCTGTATGTTATCTTTCCCATATTGTTAGCATACCTCTTATCATATATGAACACAAATTATTATTTTTTGATGGGTTACCCGTGTAAAATACGCACATATTTGTTGATTCTGGTCATTACATTTTTAAGGTACATCTGAGTGACTTAAGTCATTAAAGGATGGTCGTGTTCTGATTGGGTGGCGGCTGGTAGTGGTGGTGGGTAGTGGTTGTGGCTGGTGGTGGTGGTGGGTAGTGGTGGTGGCTGCTGGTGATGGTGGACGATGGTGGTAGAGGTGGCAGGTGGTGGTGGTGAAATGACTATACAAACTCAAGGACCAAACATGTAATTTACTAACGAAATGGTCGTCAGTGGGTTAACGGAAGTTAGGAAAAAACCTAAATCCGCCAAAAAAAAGTTGGCCGCCTTTATGTGCTAGAAAAAAAGTGGAGTACCTTGATTGACAGTAAATATGACAGTGTCACAGATAACATATGATTTTAGTCAAAATCAAAGTATAGATGTGTAGAACCTATATTGCTTTTATAATGAATCATGCATAACAATTTTATTGATAGCATTTCAGGAAGCAACATCAGGAACGAGACAAGTTATCTTATAAAATTTATGCAATGGTTCTCATAAAAACTATGATGCTTAACATGCGGAAAGTAATGTATTATTTCAAGACAATCTAGAAATAAGATGGGCAACTTGTAAGTTAATAGAGCTTACAGCTCCCACTGGATTAGAGAACATTACATGTGTTTCTTCACCAGTAATACGATCACGTAGCTCCCATTGGATTAGACAACATTATAAGTGTTACATCACCAGTGGAGAGTGAGTGACGATTGGATACTTTCCTTCTTTCTTTGAATATCTACACATTATTGCTAATGTGAGTCACTTTGACTAGTAAACATGTACTTAGGTATTCAAGTAAGTGCAACAAGTTCTAACATATAGTTGATGGGCTAGCCATCATTTTTAACTTGAAAAATAGGCATGCATTTCCTCTATGTTTATTGGGTTAAGACACATTGCTAGGTAATCATGCTAGTAATTGCCTTTACCACTTTGCGGTGTATTGATATTTCCATTTTCTAATTATTTAAACTCATTTTAGTTTGGTAGCTATAGAAAACGTTTTCTCTAGTTATCCAAATATCTTATATTTCTTCAAGGTTTCAAAACCGGAACTAGGGTTATAAAACTAACTTGAAAGAATAAGATGTGCTAACATACTTAACCGTTTTGTCTTTTACAAGACATCACGATTTCTAGAGTATGTATGCTTTGAGTTTGATTAGAATTAGGACAATTCAAATATTCCTATTATGGCTTTTCCTCATAAAGAAAAAGGATAGGAATAAGTCTCTTTCTTACAAGGAAAGAACGACTTAGTTCGTCCTTTTAACAAGAAAAGAACAAACTCATGTTTACGGTTTGTGTAGCATTAATTCATTAATTGAATTTTACAAAGTTCATTTTTAGTATTTTCGATAATTATCCTTTTGTAAATTAATTACCCCATGTTTTGATTTAAAACAATAATTTACGAAAAAGGCTAAGATCCACATTGTGCTTCTACTATCACATCAGTTGATCTGCTAGCAATAGTAGATTCAATTGGTAGGCGACGATCACCAATTGTATTACATGTACAACTCTTAGATCCTTATGGGACTCATGGCATCTAGTGTCAAACAACTAGTGTCATGTAGGCATGTTTAGTCCCATCCTTGCCTCGGGTCAAGGTCTCACCGCTTAACTCGATTAAGTCATCCAATTTGAGAACGTGCGAGAATATATCTAGGTCCCACGCATAGAGAATAGTCACCTTGGGTTACAATTCAACCTAGGTCCTACGCATAGGCAAAAAGTAATTGCAAGTTTTCTCAAAGTTGGACGGCATGACCTAAATTTTGACGGGTAAAAGTTTTGATGTGTATCAAAAAGGGTGTACGAAGAAGCATGCATTCATTCTTCGTAGCACAAGTTAGAAACTTTTCTTAACTTTAAGTCTAATCATTGTTTTAATTTATGTGTGTCTAGTTGTCCATTTTCATGACTAATATACATCCTAAGTGGATAATAAAGCTTGGACAATACATAAATAAAATAAAATACATAACAAGTTTAAGTGTTATTTAAAAACAATAATTTCAAGTTTCAAAACCTTAGTAAACTAAATCAAAAGACTTAGTTTGAAAATGGTTTGTGTTTCATGTTAATGTTTTTAGAAAACAATTTTCAATTTCCATATTATCACATGATATAGAAGAAGCAAAACGTAAACACACAAGTCACAACCACAATATGCAAAGCCTCAACCGATGAATAAACCTATACTCGGTCTCGTGAACCATCACGAAAACCAAGAGTCAACTAGGGAAAAGCCACACAACCACACGGAGGGCTCCCACTTGCTCCAAGACGATCAAGAGCAAGTAAAAACCCCATTATGCACATGAAGGATAGTTGCTGTCTTTCCAGAATTTCTGTGTTCGGAGGCCCAATAGACATAGAAGGAGGCTTCCCCGGGCTTAGCTCAAAACTAGAAAGTTGTAGGCCCATGTCTTGTGCACCTGCACAAACAATTTTAGCCTCTAACTCCTTACCAATCACCAGTAAAAGCAAAAATACTGCAGCTTATTCCAGCAGCTATTTTCAGCAAAAATGTCTAACTCTTTCGCCTTTCACCACCAAGCCACGATTACATTATATTGAAAGTAAAATACAACTAATCTACTTTCTAACTACTGTAAAAGTGCCCAAACAATGGCTACAACCAAAAAGAATATCATTACATAAGTGCCGAAACAATGGCAAAAACCCCAATTGTGAGAATATATCTAGGTCCCACGCATAGAGAATAGTCACCTTGAGTTACAATTCAACCTAGGTCCCACGCATAGGCAAAAAGTAATTGCAAGTGTTCTTAAAATTGGACGGCATGACTTAAATTTTGACGGGTAAAAGTTTTGATGTGAATCAAAAGGTGTACGAAAGGAGCATGCATTCATCCTTCGTAGCACAAGTTAAAAACTTTTCTTAACTTAAGTCTAATCATTGTTTTAATTTATGTGTGTCAAGTTGTCCATTTTCATGACTAATATATATCCTAGGTGGATAATAAGTTTTGGACAATACATAAATGAAATAACATACATAACATGATTAAGTGTTACTTTCAAAAACAATGATTTTAAGTTTCATAAACTTATTTTAAACTAAATCAAAAGACTTAGTTTGAAGATGGTTTGTGTTTACCTTTAAGTTTTTAGAAAACTATTTTGCAATTTACATATGATCACAATATATATAAACAACAAAATCACAAACACACAACCACAATATGCAAAGCCTCAACCGATGAATAAACCTATGCTCGGTCTCGTGAGCCATCACGAGAACCAAGAGTCAACTAGGGACAAACCACACAACCACACGGAGGACTCCCACTTGCTCCAAGACTATCAAGAGCAAGTTAAAAGCCCATTATGCACATGAAAGTAGGCTGCTGAATTTCCAGAATTTCTGTGTTGTGAGGCCGACC
>LBNU01035892.1:117353-128256 GCA_014162995.1 Artemisia annua | reverse complement strand
AAGGGAAATGGCTCTCATCAAGTGAGCAAGCGTTCAGGGACAACGGCACCCATAAAGTAAGGTACAATTGCTCTTAATAAGTGAGCCTTAAGGGAAAACGACTCTTGTCAAGTAAGGGACAAATAGCCCTCATAAAGTTAACCTTTAGGGACAATGGATCTCATCATGTAAGTGACAATTGCTCTTATCAAGTGTGCAAGCATTAGGGAAAACGGCTATTATCATGTAAAGGGAAATGGCTCTCATCAAGTGAGCAAGCATTTAGGGACAACGGCTCCCATAAAGTAAGGTACAATTGCTCTCAACAAGTGAGCCTTAAGGGACAACGACTCTTATCATGTAAGGGACAAATTGCCCTCATAAAGTTAGCCTTTAGGGACAATGGATCTCATCATGTAAGTGACAATTGCTCTTATCAATTGTGCAAGCATTAGGGTCAACGGCTATCATCATGTAAAGGGTAATTGCTCACATCTAGTGAGCAAGCCTTTAGGGACAACGTCTCCCATAAAGTAACGTACAATTGCTCTCAACAAGTGAGCCTTTAGGGACAACGGCTCTTATCATGTAAGGGACAAATTTCCCTCATAAGGTTAGCCTTTAGGGACAACGGATCTCGTCATGTAAAGGGAAATGGCTCTCATCAAATGAGCAAGCGTTTAGGGACAACAGCTCCCATAAAGTAAGGTACAATTGCTATCAACAAGTGAGCCTTAAGGGACAACGACTCTTATCATGTAAGGGAGAAATTGCCCTCATAAAGTTTTTTGGGTAAAAGGGTCTACACCCTGGCAAAATTCATTACACCAAAAAACGTTGAGGTACAATATGACGAGGGTGAATTCCCTCGCCCCCAGTCCCTTAGGACACTTACAAGACACCTATCTAAGAATGGCATACCATTCTTAAAACTAACATGCACAACATGTGCAACTGACCAAACACCATGCTAAACAAAAGCAACTACTCTATGAACAAAAAACTACAACGACTATAAGATTACAAATAAAATTAAGTTCTTGAATCATCACACGTCGTCGTAGAAGTCCATAACCTTCAATGATGCAGCATTGGATCATCAATATTGAAATCAGAACATGATATAGATAAAACCAATGTACTCACCAACCAACCACAAGACCCCACCAACAACAAGTCAAAGCATACGCAATATGAACCAAGCTTGAGGATTAAGTGGACTTGTACATACAATAGGGTCCAAACCCTAACATCCATCAAAAGAAAGCAGCTTCGATCCCATGCATAAAATAGAACCATAATATGAAGATCGAACCACCCATAAACGATCCATAGAAAAAAGAATTACTATTGATCGAGTCAAGGATTTTTGAATAAGATACCCGAGAAACTTAACTTACATATACCAATCTTCAAATCACCATAGTAGTCCAAAACTTCCAGCGTCGTCCAAATATACAATATCATGGTCCTCAAATTGAAAATACAGTTCACAAGTTTCACACAACGGTTGGTGAGGGACTCTAAAACCACGGATAGAGCAGCAAGCTCAAAACTCGCTCCAAAGGTGTATGTTGAGATGCAAAACTGAACACCAATAAGAAAAACCAACAAATATGTATAAACCCAACGCACATCCACAATAGCAGCTCCTAATCATCAGGAACCACTCGTATATGTGGCTCAACATGAGTACCAAGCTTAGATCTGCCAAAGAACGTAGAACCCAAAACTTCAATCCAACAGCAACACCATGCTTAAAGACTAGTTTTAGGAGGATAATAGGGTTTAAAACCCCAACTTCCAGCAATATCAATCATAGATCAACCAAAAGTCTTCTTAGTCATCCTAGCGATCCATGAATAAGCAACCAACTAAAGATAAAACCCATGATACCAAACAGCAACATAAACAGCTTGAGCACCCCTACCATGTAGTTTCATCATGTAAATAGAGTTTGAATAAAACCCTAACATTCAATGATCGAATCAACTCAAATCTCTCTCTCTAAACCCACGTACTAATAAACAAACAGCACCATGACCAGTTGCACTCATACGAATCAATAAAACCCTAAAAAGGGTTACTTGCAATTAGAAGTTAAACCAAACCAAAGGTTTAGTTATAGCATTAACGAGCAGCAACACAAACCCTAGCCAGGTTAGATAATAATCATTGAAGCTTTAAACCACCCAAATCAGCAGCGATCAAAAGCTAAAACAATAGTGAAGCAAACCGACTGCCCAACATCCTTAACAAAAACGATTTAAGGATAAACCTTAAATCGTTATCAATGATAGAATAAGGGAAAAGCACAATAAAAATCGACCTTATATAAACTAGCCAATCAAAACCGACTTAAGGATAGACTAACAATAAAGATCGATTGATAAACCTAAAGGCGGCCAGAATCCCTTAGAAATCGATTTTCACAAAAACTTTACCAAAACTTAGATCCAAGCAACAATTAGAGTTACACCAATGATAAACATAACGTTTAATCACTAGGATAAACAATTCGATCCAATAAATCAAAGGATTGGAGCAGATTGAATGAAAAACGATTATATGAAGGACACAACCCTAAATCGTATTCTTCACCCAAACGAACCTAGATCTCAAAATTAAATCAACCAACAAGATTAATCAATGATAAACATGACTGCAAATCACTAAATTAACAAGGGGAATCAGAAAAGAAGAGATCAAAGGACGAATTTTGGAAGAAACGATTTAGGGTTGGAAGGGATAAGCTGGTCGCCTTTTTTTCACCAGAGAGAATCGTTGTAAGGGTTTTTGCCCACATAAAGTTAGCCTTTAGGGACAATAGATTTCATCATGTAAGTGACAATTGCTCTTATCAATTGTGCAAGCATTAGGGTCAACGGCTATCATCATGTAAAGGGTAACTGCTCTCATCAAGTGAGCAAACCTTTAGGGACAACGTCTCCCATAAAGTAATGAACAATTGCTCTCAACAAGTGAGCCTTAAGGGACAACGACTCTTATCATGTAAGGGACAAATTGCCCTCATAAAGTTAGCCTTTAGGGACAACGGATCTCATCATGTAAGTGACAATTGCTCTTATCAAGCGTGCAAGCATTAGGGAAAACGGCTATTATCATGTGAAGGGAAATGGCTCTAATCAAGTGAGCAAGCGTTTAGGGACAACGACACCCATAAAGTAAGCTAAAATTGCTCTCAACAAGTGAGCCTTAAGGGAAAACAACTCTTATCATGTAAGGGACAAATTGCCCTCATAAAGTTAACCTTTAGGGACAATGGATCTCATCATGTAAGTGACAATTGCTCTTATCAAGTGTGCAAGCATTAGGGAAAACGGCTATTATCATGTAAAGGGAAATGGCTCTCATCAAGTGAGCAAGCGTTTAGGGACAACGGCTCCCATAAAGTAACGTACAATTGCTCTCAACAAGTGAGCCTTAAGGGACAATGACTCTTATCATGTAAGGGACAAATTGCCCTCATAAAGTTAGCCTTTAGGGACAACGGATCTCGTTATGTAAGTGACAATTGCTCTTATCATGTGTGGAAGCATTAGGGACAACGGCTATCATCATGTAAAGGGAAATGGCTCTAATCAATTGTGCAAGCATTAGGGTCAACGGCTATCATCATGTAAAGGGTAATTGCTTTAATCAAGTGAGCAAGCCTTTAGGGACAACGTCTCCCACAAAGTAACGTACAATTGCTCTCAACAAGTGAGCCTTTAGGGACAACGGCTCTTATCATGTAAGGGACAAATTGCCCTCATAAAGTTAGCCTTTAGGGACAACGGATCTCATCACGTAAGTGACAAATGCTCTTATCAAGTGTGCAAGCATTAGGGAAAACGGCTATTATCATGTAAAGGGAAATGGCTCTCATCAATTGAGCAAGCGTTCAGGGACAACGACACCCATAAAGTAAGGTACAATTGATCTCAATAAGTGAGCCTTAAGGGAAAACGACTCTTATCAAGTAAGGGAAAAATAGCCCTCATAAAGTTAACCTTTAGGGATAATGGATCTCATCACGTAAGTGACAATTGCTCTTATCAAGTGCGCAAGCATTAGGGAAAACGGCTATTATCATGTAAAGGGAAATGGCTCTCATCAAGTGAGCAAGCATTTAGGGACAACGGCTCCCATAAAGTAAGGTACAATTGCTCTCAACAAGAGAGCCTTAAGGGACAACGACTCTTATCATGTAAGGGACAAATTGCCCTCATAAAGTAAGCCTTTAGGGACAATGGATCTTATCATGTAAGTGACAATTGCTCTTATCAATTGTGCAAGCATTAGGGTCAACGGCTATCATCATGTAAAGGGTAATTGCTCACATCTAGTGAGCAAGCCTTTAGGGACAACGTCTCCCATAAAGTAACGTACAATTGCTCTCAACAAGTGAGCCTTTAGGGACAACGGCTCTTATCATGTAAGGGACAAATTGCCCTCATAAAGTTAGCCTTTAAGGACAACGGATCTCGTCATGTAAAGGGAAATGGCTCTCATCAAGTGAGCAAGCGTTTAGGGACAACAACTCCCATAAAGTAAGGTACAATTGCTCTCAACAAGTGAGCCTTAAAGGACAACGACTCTTACCATGTAAGGGAGAAATTGCCCTCATAAAGTTAGCCTTTAGGGACAATAGATCTTATCATGTAAGTGACAATTGCTCTTATCAATTTTGCAAGCATTAGGGTCAACGGCTATCATCATGTAAAGGGTAATTGCTCTCATCAAGTGAGCAAACCTTTAGGGACAACGTCTCCCATAAAGTAATGAACAATTGCTCTCAACAATTGAGCCTTTAGGGACAACGGATCTCATCATGTAAGTGACAACTGCTCTTATCAAGTGTGCAAGCATTAGGGAAAACGGCTATTATCATGTAAAGGGAAATGGCTCTCATCAAGTGAGCAAGCGTTTAGGGACAAACGCTCCCATAAAAGTAAGGACATGCTTTCAACAAGGTGAGCCTTAAGGGAACCAACGACTCTTTATCCATGTAAGGGACAGAATTGCCCTCATAAAGTACTTTAGGGACAATGGATCTCGTCAATGTAAGTAAGCAATTGCTCTTATCAAGTGTGGAAGCAATTAGGAACAATGACTATCATCTTTGTAAAGGGAAATGGTTTCCATCAAATGAGCAAGCATTTTAAGGGACAACAGCTCCCAATAAAGAAGGTACATTGCTCTCCCGAACAAAGTGAAAGCCTTAAGGGACAACGACTCTTATCATGTAGGGAAGAAATTGCCCTCATAAAAGTTAGCCATTTTAAAAGGCAAATATCCCCCCTTAAAATTTTTATTCTTTAAGACTTTATCACCGAGGGAATTTTCCTCTCTCCTCCCCTATGGAGATTTCCCGGCCCGCCTCTTCCCAATTAATTTTTTCAACCCAATAAAAAACTCTCTCTAACGTCTCTCTACCTTTAAATTCGTTATTGGGTATGCAATTACGTTGTTGGAGATCTGTTTTCCTTATCCCAGGAAGAAGGCGGTCTGTCCTTAATTTTTCCCCATTATCCATCATGAAAATCTTCAATAAGTTTTTATGGCGGCCCTGGTATAAACCCCTTAATCGTTTTCTCTTTGTCGGTTTTATAACGATTCGTTTTTTAGGGGTTTTAGTTTTTGTTATTCTTTATTTATACCTCAGCGATTAACCTACTCTTATTGTGAAATTCGTTATTTGGTTTCCTAACCTTTAACAATTATTCTTTTTCTTTAATCGCTGTTGAGGTTTCCGGATTTGTCGGACTCCTTGGGGCTTTAATGAGAATATTAAGTCAAGTCGTATGATTCCATGTGCTGGTCCGTCCAAATCTAATCCTTAACACCTTGGATTGTTAGGGTTTTATTACATGAACGAATTCCTTTTTTTAGGGTTTCGTGTTTTTTTGGTTTGATCGTTAGGGTTTGTTGCTGGCTCGTTAATGATTATCTTTTGTGTTTGCCTTGCTGGGAATGAAAGTCGATCTGAAGGATCGTGTTGTTTTTTGAATGTAAACCATAATGGTTACCTCCTGTAAGTCGACTCTTGGTCGTGGTGATGTTTTTGCTTGTTTTTGTTATTGGTAACGGGGTTTGGGAGAGGTTTTTCTTTGTGATGGTTATGCTGGGTATGCCTGATAGTGAAGATTGGACGTTAAAGTTTTTTTGTTGGGAGTTCTTATTTCAAAACCTATGGTCGATGAGTTGTGACTTGGTGTTTGTTGCAACTTCTTCGATCTGTTTAGTTTTAGGGTTTTTGTTACCCTAGTTTCCGTTGCATGTGACCCTAGTTGCTGCTGTTTAATTGATGCTATTAATTGATGCTATTCGGTTGTTTAAAGGGTTGATCAATGGCATCATTACTGGGTTCTTTTACCTAGTTTGATGCTGATCATTTCTTATTCCACCATTTGCTTGGTTTGGAGCGTTGGTTTTTTGAAGTGGTATGCTGTTCTTGGAGTAACCTTTTGATCCTTTAAGTGAAGATTCTTCAAATATTATGGGATAATTGGTAACGACTATGGAAGTTATTGTTGGGTTTGAAGTTGTACATGTAAGTTAAGTCTCGGGTATCTTAATTCCAAAAATCCTTGACTCGATCAAGTATTAGTAAATTCTTTTTTCTTGGATCGTTTTTATGGGTGGTCGATCTTTCATTTTATGGTCTACTTTATTGCATGGGATCGAGCTGCTCTCTTTTTGATGGACCGTTAGGCGTTTCAGACCCTATTTGTATGTACAAGTCCACTTACTAATCAAGCTTGGTTCTTTTTTGCGTATGCTTTACTTTGTTGTTGGTGGGGTCCTTGTGGTTGGTTGTGAGTATATTGGTGTTCATCTAAGTATCAAGTACTTGATTTTTGAATGACTTCAATGCTGCATCATGAAGGTTATTGGGACCTTCTTACGACGACGTGTGATGATTTCAAGAACTTCATTTTATGTGTTAGTCTATGGTCGTTGTTAGTCTTGTTCATATAGTAGTTGCTTTTGTTTTAGATGTCTGTTTTGGTTAGTTTGCATGCATGTAGTGCCAGGTTAGTTTTTAAGAAATGGTTTTGTCCATTTCTTAGATAAGGTGTCTTGTAAGTGTCCTTAAAGGGACTGGGGGCCGGGAAATCACCCTCCGTCATTTTGTACTTCAAAACGTTTTTTGGGATAATGTATTTTTGCCAAAGGGTGAATTTAACCCTTTTTTACCCAAAAAAAAAGCATTTAGGGTCAACGGCTATCATCATGTAAAGGATAATTGCTTTCATCAAGTGAGCAAGCCTTTAGGGACAACATCTCCCATAAAGTAACGTACAATTGCTCTCAACAAGTGAGCCTTTAGGGACAACGGCTCTTATCATGTAAGGGACAAATTGCCCTCATAAAGTTAGCCTTTAGGGACAACGGATCTCACCATGTAAGTGACAAATGCTCTTATCAAGTGTGCAAGCATTAGGGAAAACGGCTATTATCATGTAAAGGGAAATGGCTCTCATCAAGTGAGCAAGCGTTCAGGGAGAACGGCACCCATAAAGTAAGGTACAATTGCTCTCAATAAGTGATCCTTAAGGGAAAACGACTCTTATCAAGTAAGGGACAAATAGCCCTCATAAAGTTAACCTTTAGGGACAATGGATCTCATCATGTAAGTGACAATGGCTCTTATCAAGTGTGCAAGCATTAGGGAAAACGGCTATTATCATGTAAAGGGAAATGGCTCTCATCAAGTGAGCAAGCGTTTAGGGACAGCGGCTCCCATAAAGTAAGGTACAATTGCTCTCAACAAGTGAGCCTTAAGGGACAACGACTCTTATCATGTAAGGGATAAATTGCCCTCATAAAGTTAGCCTTTAGGGACAATGGATCTCATCATGTAAGTGACAATTGCTCTTATCAATTGTGCAAGCATTAGGGTCAACGGCTATCATCATGTAAAGGGTAATTGCTCACATCTAGTGAGCAAGCCTTTAGGGACAACGTCTCCCATAAAGTACCGTACAATTGCTCTCAACAAGTGAGCCTTTAGGGACAACGGCTCTTATCATGTAAGGGACAAATTGCCCTCATAAAGTTAGCCTTTAGGGACAACGGATCTCGTCATGTAAAGGGAAATGGCTCTCATCAAGTGAGCAAGCGTTTAGGGACAACAGCTCCCATAAAGTAAGGTATAATTGCTCTCAACAAGTGAGCCTTAAGGGACAACGACTCTTATCATGTAATGGAGAAATTGCCCTCATAAAGTTAGCCTTTAGGGATAATAGATCTCATCATGTAAGTGACAATTGCTCTTATCAATTGTGCAAGCATTAGGGTCAACGGCTATCATCATATAAAGGGTAGTTGCTCTCATCAAGTGAGCAAACCTTTAGGGACAACGTCTCCCATAAAGTAATGAACAATTGCTCTCAACAATTGAGCCTTTAGGGACAACGGCTCTTATTAAGGGACAAATTGCCCTCATAAAGTTAGCCTTTAGGGACAACGGATCTCGTCATGTAAGTGACAATTGCTCTTATCAAGTGTGGAAGCATTAGGGACAACGACTATCATCATGTAAAGGGAAATGGCTCTCATCAAGTGAGCAAGCGTTTAGGGACAACAGCTCCCATAAAGTAAGGTATAATTGCTCTCAACAAGTGAGCCTTAAGGGACAACGACTCTTATCATGTAATGGAGAAATTGCCCTCATAAAGTAAGCCTTTAGGGATAATAGATCTCATCATGTAAGTGACAATTGCTCTTATCAATTGTGCAAGCATTAGGGTCAACGGCTATCATCATGTAAAGGGTAATTGCTCTCATCAAGTGAGCAAACCTTTAGGGACAACGTCTCCCATAAAGTAATGAACAATTGCTCTCAACATTTGAGCCTTTAGGGACAACGGCTCTTATCATGTAAGGGACAAATTGCCCTCATAAAGTTAGCCTTTAGGGACAACGGATCTCATCACGTAAGTGACAAATGCTCTTATCAAGTGTGCAAGCATTAGGAAAAACGACTATTATCATGTAAAGGGAAATGGCTCTCATCAAGTGAGCAAGCGTTTAGGGACAACGGCTCCCATAAAGTAAGGTACAATTGCTCTCAACAAGTGAGCCTTAAGGGACAACGACTCTTATCATGTAAGGGACAAATTGCCCTCATAAAGTTAGCCTTTAGGGACAATGGATCTCGTCATGTAAGTAACAATTGCTCTTATCAAGTGTGGAAGCATTAGGAACAATGACTATCATCTTGTAAAGGGAAATGGCTCTCATCAAATGAGCAAGCATTTAGGGACAACAGCTCCCATAAAGTAAGGTACAATTGCTCTCAACAAGTGAGCCTTAAGGGACAACGACTCTTATCATGTAAGGGAGAAATTGCCCTCATAAAGTTAGCCTTTAAGGACAATATCCCTATTTTTATTCTAAGACTTTATCACCGAGGGAATTTCCTCTCTCTCCCCTATGGAGATTTCCGGCCGCCTCTTCCCATTAATTTTTCAACCATAAAACTCTCTCTACACGTCCTCTCTACCCTTTAATTCGTTATTGGGTATGCAATACGTTGTTGGAGATCTGTTTTCTTATCCCAGGAAGAGGCGGCTGTCCTTAATTTTTCCATTATCTCATGAAATCTTCATAGTTTATGGCGGCTGGTACTAAACCCTAATCGTTTTCTCTTTGTCGGTTTATAATCGATTCGTTTTTAGGGTTTAGTTTTGTTATTCTTTATTTATACCTCAGCGATTACTACTCTTATTTGTGAATCGTTATTTGGTTTCCTAACCTTTAACAATTTATTCTTTTCTTAATCGCTGCTTTTTGCTCTTAACTGGGTTTCTTTTACCCTAAGTTGAATGATATCATTCTTATTTCAATTTGCGGTTGGAGCGTTGGTTTGGAAGTGTACTGACTGCTTCTTGGAGTACCTTTTGATCCTTTACGTGGTCAGCCACTTTCTTCACCTATTATCGGGATACACTTGGTAAGCGCTAGTGGAAGTTATAATAAAAAAAAAGATAAAAGATAAATTGAGATTGGTAGCATGTAACGTTAAGCTTTCTCGGGTTATATATTCAAAAATTCCCTTATCGATCAAATGATAATTCATATATCATTCATATGCGATCGTATATATAGATAGAGTTCGAAAGAACATCTTCATAAATTCTAATGCACGCTCATCTCACCACTATATAATGACATAGAGAGATACAGAAGACAAGACCACAACGCTCTCTTCTTTGCATGGATAGTTAGGGTTGCGGACCTATTTAATGTACACAGTCCACTTACCTAATCAATGCTTTGGTTTCTTTCATTGCGATATCTTTGACTTGCTTGTTGGTGGCGGGGTCTTGTGGCTCTCCGCCTGGTGAGTATATTGTGTTATCTATATCAGTAGCTGATTTTTTGTGACTCAATGCTGCCATCATGAAGGCTTCAGTGGACTCTCCGACGACCGTGTGATGATCACAGACTTCATTTTTCTGTGCTATGGTCGTCTGTCACGTCTTTTTGTTCATATAGTAGCCTTGCTTTTGTTTAGCATGTCTGTTTGGTTACGTTTGCACATTGGTAGTGCAGGTTAGTTTTAAGCAACTGGTTTGTCATTCTTAGATAGGTGTCTTGTAAGTGTCCCTTCCCAGGCCGACTGGGGGCGAGGGCAAATCCAACCCATCGTCCATTTTGTACGCTTCAATGTTTTTTTCGGATACCATGTATTTTCAGCGGTGCAATTAACCCTTTACCCAAAAAAAGCATTAGGAGGTCCAACCGGCTATCAATCATCGTAAACGCGTATGGCTCTCATCAACGTCGCGTAACGGCCTTTGGGAGCAACGCTCCCATAAGAGTAACGACAACTTGCTCTCACAAGTGAGCCTTAGGGCACAAGACATCCTTATCACTAGTAAGGGCAACAAATTGCCTCCATCACACAGTT
>LBNU01035892.1:85883-98356 GCA_014162995.1 Artemisia annua | reverse complement strand
TTTTTTTTCCTTTTTGGTTTGAATTGTTTGTCGTGTTATTATATTTCCTGCGTAAAGATGCAAACTTGATATTAGTGTATAACGGATGTATTAGAATTTGATACGAATGAACTTTTTATTTTAACCTTATGTTTAAGTTAGGCCTTCACTCGAAGAAAATATGACAACTTGCTATTTTGTAAGCCTTAATGAATTATCTCTTTTAACTCAATGATGATGTGCTTTTTGTCTTGAATTTCACTTTCAAGCTTTCTGTTTGAATAAAGATAGTTATCTCGACTCTTTTGCCAATAGTCTGTAATCTCTTGCATTTCTGCAATTTCCTTTTCATACTTAGAAATTTTACTTTTCAGTTCCTCATTTTCATTTTGAAAAGATGTTGAAATTTTAAGACTTTGTAATTCCAGTTCGAAATCAAGACTTTGGTTTTGACACCATTCAAGCTTTTTGTTCAGTTGGAAAATCTCATTTGAAAGGTTGTTTTGCACATCATCGTTGTGTTGTCGGAGATTCTTATTTTCACATTTTAATGTCTCAATTTGTTTAGACAACAATTCAATATCATCACAGTGATCATCAACAAGCATAGAAGTGCCAGATTCATAAAGAGAATTCATAACCAAAGATATTATATCAGCACTAAGAGCATGTTCCAAGAGTCGATCGGCTTCTTTTTGTAAAAATTTGTTTCGACGTTTTTGTTTTGAAATCGATTGTTCAGTTTTTTGAAAAACATTCATCATGGATTTAACTTCCTTTTGAAGTTCCTGTTCCCAGAGGTTAGCACATAAACGCAAGTGTTGAATGAGAGGCAAAAATTGTTTTTGAAACACTTCCCTCTTTTCTTTCTCATGAGGAGAAATAAAAGTGAAAACTGTTATTTTCGAGTTTTGTTCAACCGCTTGTTCTATGTAGAACACTAGATAAACATCACAAACATGCTCATGCATGTGGTTATCGTTCTTTATTCATAAGAAAGAAAAGAAAGAAATGTAGAGAGAGAAAGTTAGAGAGAGAAAGAGATGAAGCCTTAGAGAGAAAACCAATAAAAAAGAAAATGAGATTATGAGAAGGCTTACCCTCTCCAAGGATAGAGAGGGTATTTATATGTACATGGGTTTTGCCACTTGGGCGTGCCACTTGGGCTGCGGATCAGGTATACAGTGGGTAAAGACCCGTCCTTCTTCCGCGAACTAATCTACTTCTAAACTACGTTTAACTAACTATTGTAACTACTACGAGCTAAACAATGCTTAATCATATCTGGGGTGACCGAATCTTTCTTATACAAAAAGCGTATTCCTAACAATCTCCCCCTAAGGGAGGTCACCCCTGGAAAAATTCTTGAATTCTTGCATTGAGATCTTTGTAGATTCTTTTGTAGCTCGTAGTTGTTGATTCTTCATTGATAAACGACTCAAGATGACTTCCTTGATGTATATGATGTTCTTTTGACTTTGCTCTTCGTTCTTCATCCATATAATTAGCTTCAAGTCATCTTTGAGTGTATGTGTCTCTTTGTGATGTTGTGATTGTCTTTGTGGTGTCATGCTTAAACTTTTCTGGATCATGATCTTCTGCATCAGAGTTGTGGAAGCATAGTCGAAGCCCATTCCTTGATCATGATATCTTGAGTTATGATGTTGAAGTGCAAGCATGAGATGATGAATCTGCATCTTTTCAGCAATCGGCATCAATCATCAACTTCTTTGTCTTTGGTGTGATTACGCCTTTCCAACATGCCCATACATCTTTGTTGAGTAGATCTTCACGGTTGAAAAGTTCTGACGACTCCTTGTAGATGTTGGTATGAGCATGTGGACCTTGAGTGATGGTGGTGAACATGGTAAGTTTGGTATGTTGAGCTGCATAAAACTTGGTTAGTAATAAACATACCGGCACTTACAAGTTCGGACTTCGAGATTGTCAACAGCATAGTGTGAAGACTTTCTCTAATCCTTACCAAGGCCGTTCCTAATCGGATGCCCCCGAAAGGGCTTTCACTGACATACCGAAGTACACCAACGATTAGGTGAGTCGCTGGAGATCACCCCACGACTGTAGACCTTTTGGAACACCACCGTACACACTAAGCGTAACCCACAAGAGATTACCGAAGTGACCTGCTGTCAGGGCTGTTTGATGTTGACCCTGGCAGGAGTTTCCACTCAATCACTGGGAAATACTTATGTATATTCCCTCATAAGTGTTCTCGGCAGATTGCTAAGATCTGCGTAGGACTCAAAATATTACATCTGGTGTCCTTAATGTTGAACAACCAGTGTAGAAGTATCAAGTGTTCCTATGAGATCTTTTGATGCATCTCTTGGCTCTAGACTCGATAAGTGCACATTTGGTTATCCTATTCGGAGACTAGGGAGGGGTCTCCTGTTTCAATATCAACTAGCTCTAAGAGACAAGTCGATAGTTTACACCGGTTCCCCGTGAGAATGAAACAAGCTCTTTTAAGAGAACTTGAGTGGCTGGAAGGCTTAGTGTAGTGCGTCACTGGGTCCATGACGTCTTTTCTTCAATACCGATGTTACCTTGGTAACAATCAGTAGCATATGAATTGAACCCGGTTTCTGCCCTAAGGTTGAATAATTGGAGGGCTATTTCTTTTCACCCTTTCTCATTTCATTTCTTTTTAATTCTTCAACCACTTCAGTGCTTACCGAGACTTCATTACTAGAACCTTGTTGGGTTTGTTCCAGTCCTAGCTCAGTCTCAGTCGGCACTCTTCCCTTTCTCACTTTTCTCCTTTTTTCAATCATTCCTAAGGACTTCTAATCTATCTATTGGATTGTCCCTGGGAAGATCCCTCCGGTTCTGGTGGATCAGGGAACATATACCTAACCTTACCATCCTTATAACTCCACGCATTAAATTAAAGTGGTCGCTCTTTTGGTATCTTTCCACAATCGCCATATAACCAAATCATTGAAAATTCTCTCAAAGTGTTTATGATATAGAAACACATTTTGTTAACACTTTGAGAGTTTTATCATTTTTTAATTGCTCCCCCTTAACATGTGCTCATAGGTAAAGAAAGAAATTTGCACATGTCGGGGTGAGTTGCACTTATTTGAATTGATCGGCTCTTAATAGACATATACCCGAGGGACACGTTTACGTTGCTTAGTTAAAGGGATCCATTATCAGCTTTTAGGTGGTAACTAGCCCTAATAACTAACTTATAGTTGTTAACATTCCTTAAAAAGGAAGTTAGACCCGTCAAAGTATATATCTAAGAAGACTTTCTCGAAACGGTACTTTCTACTTGGACCAGTCCTCTTCGAGACACGTTTACATCACTAGTTAAACCAGCTTGAAATTATTACCCGGCCAGGACTAGTCCTTTCGATTCAAGGCTTTTCATCTTTCGTCAATTCATGAGTCAAATATGAGTCATAATCCATTCACGGTTTCTTCTTGATTTTGTAAAATCCCGCGAAAGACTCTTAGCCACTTGCTCCCCCTCAATATGTGCACATTGATTGAATCAATTTTTTTTAAAGTTTTTAACACTTTGGCACATACGGGTGAGCTTACATTCGAGATCATTTATTCATCATTTTAAATCACTTGCTCCCCCTCATTATGTGCTTTGATTAAAATCCAAAATCTTTAAAATTTTAGCACATACGGGAACGAACTTTTGTGTCCAAAAACATCATTTCTAGTCCAAAAACATCACATTTAATCAGTTTTCATATTTAAATCACATTCACTCCCCCGATCATAAAATTTCAAATCTTTTGAGATTTTGTGATTCCAATTGATTTAAATGATTTTTGAAAAATCTTTGGAGATAAATGTGATAAGATTTTAAACTTTTACTGATTTTGAGACACTTTACGGTTTTTCACTGTTGCTGGTGCACAAAGTTTTTAAAGGTACAAAAATTTTGAGCAAATACACTCCCCCTCAATTAATGACCCATTTTCAATTTTAACGTTTAATAGCCATTAATGTGAGCGGTAACGTATTCGAGAAAATTTAAGACTGATGGCCACCTTGTACACCACAAAATCTCTTTTGAAGAATTTTAGAAGAAAGAGATTTTGGGAAAAGAAGACTTCTCTTCTTTTACTAGAATGGTTGCACTGAATCGTACAACTTTTCGGATAATCCGCACACAGTGAAAAACATACGAATTCAAAACATTATATATTTCAGAAATATTAAGAGTTCACAAATTTTCATATTACATCACCCCAAATAAGGTAAAGCTGGGTGATAACCAAAATCCAACTCGATGCTTCATTCTGTTCTTTGGAGAAGCATGTAGTCACCCTCACGAACTATGCCTCCCACATGGCACTCTAGACTGCGGTATATTCTTCTCATCTTCATGCGGTGACGAATGGCCTTTAGGAATTCAAGGTTCATCTTCAAGTTATGATCAGTCCATTGGCTTGTGTATCTTCCGGGACTAATGACTCGAATTAAGATAATTGAAAAACTTTGAGTACTTTTAAAATGTTTAGCACATATGGGGGTAATAGTGTCGTTCTTTCCCATTACTCCCTTACACTAGTACTTTACCCATGAGTCCCAATCGTCCCAAAACAATATGTACAAGGATATGACTTAACTTAGCAACCATGTAATCGACTAGATAATTAACTAAGGGTTTAACAAATGTTGTCACAATAATGCACCAAAGGTGGGTGCATACAAGGTAGGCTAAGGCGATTTGGGTGTACATTTAGTGGGGTGTAACAAATTCTCACTTTGAGTGAGATGCTCAAAGATCGAAACGAAAGGATAGGCTCGGAGGGGTGTACTAGGGGTATCGTGTACCAAAAATGGATACAACGCAAAGGGTGTGGGAGAATTACTTGACCAATGAAGTCAATGTAATTATAACAAAAATACGGGTGTAAAACAATGGGTTAATCTTAATGCCTCTTATCATGTAGTAAGTCTTAACTACACGAATGTAGTCTCACTTGTGGATTTGAGATGGTCCTAACGCAAGTTCTAGAATCTAAATACTACCGGTACACACATCATAGCACCAAAGATGGATGCTTTTCCTACCAATTCTAGGGGCGAACCTCACATATTTGGGGTGGAAAATTTTTTAGTGGTACGGTTTTGTGCTAGTCATACAATTTCCTATCCATGAGACGCTCATTAAGATCAAGGTTTCACTTCTAAATGTTGTAAAAAATTTTAAATTGGCGCTAAAATTGCCCTAACAAATATTTCTCTTGGTTTTATTACAAATTTACTATCAAATAAAGCAAAACATCAAGCATAAGTGTATTCTCAACGGTGCCTTCATTTACCCCCTTACACTTAAACCGAACATTGTCCCCAATGTTCAAATAGAAGATGTAAAAGTAAATAAAATGAAAGAATGAAATCAAATACTCCCCTGAATCGTTTGATGTGGATAATGAAGTAACACGGTTAGATCTTCTTCCAAGAAAGACGAACGCTCAAAGCTTCCCTTCCAAAATAATAAATGTCTTCTTGTCCAAAATAACCTGTTAACCTGAAAAAGATAAAGGCCAAACTCGCATAAAACCGGCGGTAAAATCTATATAATAGGATATAATGCTTGTGGAATGAATAGTTTGCAGAATTCCTGGAGATTATAAGTTAAAGAATTGACAAAACTTTTAATGTTTCCGGGAGAAATACAAAACTTTCAAAAATTGCAGAAAATTATAGCCTGACGCCGTCAGGTGTTATGCCTGACGCCGTCAGAATGATCTGGCAGAATTCTCATGTTAAGTTTCCGGAAAAATTCTGGAAAAACTAGAGCTTACTTCCTGGAATTCCTGCAAAAATTCATTATGACTCGATACAAGCATTTGACTCAAACAAATACTAATATGTATGTTAATTTCATTGTTATGATTCATGTTCATTCGTTCTTTATAAACTGATTTAGATTTCCCTTACACTTAGCTTTTGCAAAATACCTTTATATGTAGTTAAGACGAAGTTAAAAACAAAATAAAGCATTTTCACAATTTAGTTTGAAGCATGAATCAATAACAAGAAATATAACTTACATACGGAATCAAATAAAATCAAATAAACAAACAAACAAAACACACAAAGCTTGGGTTGCCTCCCAAGAAGCGCTTTTCTTTATTAACGAGTCTTGTAGCTAGACTCAAAGTCACCGTACATTACGTGACTTCATCGTTGGTCTCGGTTTCTAGGTCATCCTCTTGTCCGGTTTTATAATCCGGTCCTAATTTCAAACAATCCTTGTAGAAACCGAATATCCTTTCCATGACATAGTCTACTCCCCTACGTCTATCCTCATCATTCCTATAGTAGACCGCTTGTTTAAGCTCTTTTTCAACGTTTGACAAGTTTTGGAATTGCTCTATCTTATATGGCATTTGGTAGTTCACTTCATCGGTCTCATCCTTAAATTTAACTATCCCTAAGGAAGGTTCATAAGTCATTCTAGAGACCTCAATAAACGGTTTTCCCAAGACTACTTGAGTTAAACTTGCATCGACTATTGGGCGGATATCTTCTACAATCACAAAGTCGGTGACATAGGTGAAGTTCCCTACATAAACCGGTAATCCCCTAACTCTTCCCGTGAAGTTACTAATCCATCCCCTATCGGGGAACACCCTATACCTAAGTTGATTTTTCATTATCAAGTTGTATTGGGCTCTAGTCATGATGTTTATGGGAGATCTAGGGTCGATGTAAGCTTTCCACACATGCAAATGTCCTATGTTGCATGGTATGTTGAGATTAGAAGGGTCGCCCGTTTTGATAATCGGGTTACCTAGGAAGTATGGTGTCTCGGAGTCATCGAATAAATCCTTATGGTATGCCCGTTCTTCTCTAGTTGGTAACTTATTGAAGTAGTCTTCTCCATCATCTACTTCTTCAATCTTGCTTACCCTACTTTCCTTATCTACCTCGACTTCCTTAACTTCATCCCTAGGTTCATTATTTTCCTCACTCCTATCAATTGGTCTAATAGTGACAACGTTGACGAAGTGGACATGTTTGGATGAAGAAGGGTCCTTGATTTGGGGTCCGCTATTAGTGTTCCTAGCGTCCTTATGTGGAGGTGATAGCACTTGGTTGTTGAGGGCCTTCAACAAGTTGTCAATCTTATTGGTCATCTCTACTTGTTGTTGATTAAATTCGGATGTGAATTTAGCTATACGAGCTTCTTGAGATGCCATAAAATTGGACATCAATCCTTCAAAGTTGTTGGTACTACCATAGTTGTTGGAAGGATTGTTGTTGAAGGTACGGTTTGAGGAATTACCGTTGGGTTGAAACCGGTTAGGTGGGTTGGAAGAATTGTTTTGGGGTGCGTTTTGGTTTGACTTCCACCTAAGGTTGGGGTGATTTTTCCATGAGGGGTTGTATGAATCTCCATAAGGGTTTGGCTCGGGTTTGAAAGTGTACCACTTATCTCCCGCTCCGTCGGTACGCGTGGATGCGTAGTCCGCAAAAGCTTGTTCGGGGAGTTCCATGCAATCACGAGTGTCGTGGGGACCACTACATAATTCGCACGAAGAAGTGATTTTGTTCACTTGGCTTGAAGGTTTAGGAGCTTCGTAGGATTTCATGAGAAACTTGACTTGGTCTTCAAGTTCTATGATCCTACGGTCGGAAGTGCTTGAATTATTCGAAGGCAAAGATATTGCCTTGACCGTTTTATTCAAATCACGGGGATCATTCCAACTTTCGTTGTCATATAGAGCAAGATCTTCTAGGAGATCCCATGATTGTTCCGCACTTAGATCACGTAGCTTGCCACCGGCCGCTTGGTCAATGGTTTGCCTCGTGTGGAGATTGATGTGGTCATAGAAGATTTGGACTTGGAGCCAAAGGTCTATGCCATGATGAGGGACTTTTTGGAGTAAGTCCTTGAATCGAGTCCATGCCTCGTAGAGGGTTTCGCCTTGGCGTTGTTGGAACGCCAAGATATCATTCCTTAGCTTGGTAGTTCTCCCCGGTGGGAAAAATTGAGCAAGGAAACGAGTTGTGAGATCGTCCCAAGAGGTGATGGATCCTGCGGGAAGTCGCTCAAGCCATTGACTAGCTTGGTCCCGTAGAGAGAATTGGAAGAGACGCAATCGGGTCGTCTCTCGAGTGGCAACATCAAGGTCTATGGAATCTACGATTTTGAGGAAATCCTTGAGATGTTGATTTGGATCTTCGGAACGAAGTCCATGGAATGCGCATCCGCTTTGCACCAACCGGATGGTGTCGGATCGCAAGGGAGTGACATTGGCTCCTTGAGTGAGCTCAATGGTGTTGCGATAGCCAAGGTGGCTAGGTCGGGAATACTCTCCTAAGGTACGGGGTCTAGGAGGTTGGTTTGGTTGTGGTGGGTGGTTTGGTTGAAGTGGGTTGTTGGGATCAAGGATGTTACCACCTTCCATGATGGCGGATGGTAAAGGTTACGAACAAAAACACGAAGAAATAAGATAGACTAAAGAAATCCTAGAAAAATAAAATAAAAATCTCACTAGAAAGGAATCTAGTGAGTAGACCTAATAAAATAAAAATTCTACCTAAACAATAACTATTCCCCGGCAGCGGCGCCAAAAACTTGATGCGTGGTTTTGTGACCTTACAACAGGTTTTACCTCTCGAGGGATCTCAAGAGGCTTACAACCCCACCAGGCAGTGTACCTGACCGATGTAGTATAGGATAGTGGTAAGTACGGGGGATTGATCGTTCTCTCACAGGGAATAGTGTTCGTTAGGACAGAAAAACTACTCTAATAGGTCTAAGGGTGAAGGAAGATTCTTTTTGTATTTTTATATTTTTAGGAAAGCAAGTAAAATCTCGGTTTTGAAGGAGTGGGCGGAATTAGTTGCTAGTCAACTAACCCAAAATTACTACAATTGCAAATAAAATAAAATAACTAAACTATTTGGTTGTGAAAACTATATGGAGAAAAGTTGTGTTTACTTAGACTTCATTACTCCCTAACTATCTTTTACCGGTTAATTGATATGTATGTTACTTGTGTGGATGAAGGGTGTATTCCTAATAACTCATGGAGTGGCATACATATCTCTCCAATTCTATGAGCTCTTATCTCCTCCTATGCCATGCACGGCACAACCATAGGGATTGTAAACAGTGGCTCATGCGTTAAATACTACCTTAATAGCCTAGTATGCCTTGGCTACATGTTTCCCAAGACGTTCAAGCACGTTACCATAAAGGAGGTTGGCCAGTTTTCTTGAGCCTAACATTGATGGAACAATCATCCCAACAAACAACAACACATCAATTAACCAATAATTAATAGTTAGGTTTCATTAGATCTAAGCAAACACAAGAGAATTTAGCTACACATGTTAATTAAAAGACAAGCAAAAGAGATAATCAACCAACACATAGACATATTGATTGAATTAAAGTGAAGACTTATCTTTAATTAAGCATGAGGGTTCCAAGGGTTGGAAACCCTAAAAAGTACAGAAAATTCGTCTAGGGTTTGGTGCCAAAAGTTCTCCACAAAGTTCCACACTAATGAATGAAAAATAGAAAACTATATATAGACTTTTACACTCTGACGGCGTCAGGTTATAGGGTCTGACGCCGTCAGCCCGCCGCCATAAGGTTTCTCGGATGGCCTAGATCCACTTCTGACGCCGTCACCCTTTGTTTCCTTCTGGGCCGTCACTCTTTAAATTATAACCTGACGGCCTACCACCAATAACACCTGACGGCGTCAGGTGTAAATCTCCAAATTCTTTCTGGCCCGTCATTTGAAAATTGGTTTTCACTCTTTTGTCAATGCTTGCTGACGGTGTCACCTTGTGACTCTGACGCCGTCAGGTAGTAATTCCAGCTTCTTTTGAGACTTTGTCGTTTTCTTCACTTTAATGCTCCAAAAACGTCCAAATATGCATGTTTTTCAGAATTCTTCTCAAAAGTACCTAAAATGACAAAAGGAACGGTTTAGGGCAATATTTGATCACATTTATACAAATTAAGGCTTAAATGACACCTTAAAAGCGTAACACTTTTCGTCTCATCAGCTAGATAATAGATACAGTAAGAAGACCTGTCCTATGATTTAGTAGCTTGTCACTTGTTTTATTGCTAGTTTTATATGATGAGTATCGTAATCTTATCTGTCTCGTTGGATCATAAATATAGGCAAGTAAACTCTTAATGATCACTTATGCCTATCCCAGTTAACTAGACACTAATTAAGAAGGCGAGGAGGGGTATGGCAGCCCAAGCAAAACTCAGCTAGACACAGAGGTTATCAATGCACATATACAAGTCACCAAAAAAACATCATATAAACTTTAATTGATGAGAAAGCAATTTTAAGGGGAGCAATATGGTGGCCACAAGCCCATCAATCCTGATGAATTAAAGCTTACTAATACAATAAAACAAAACTACTTAATGAATTATAAACATGCAGGACCTTCTTATAGCTCTAAGATCTTCGTTTAGGGTGTGTCTTGTGTTGCTTCTTCGTCTGAATTCGTCTCGTTAAGGTTATGATGCACACAAAATTCGTAGGTAATGATGGTCTATTTATAGTTTCTGTCTGAGGGTTCAATGCGGCACATCAACTAAGTAGATGCGGCGCATTGAGGTAACTTCGCGAGGGGTCCAAGATTATTATATTCTGGAATCTTCGTGCACCGTCTTCAGATGTGGCGTAACTTGAATCTTTATGCGGCGCATGTCCTTCAGTATCTTGGATTGTATCTGTTAAAGTCTTGATAGTGATATGTCGTATGTCAATATTGTGATGCGGCGTATCTGGAGTAGAACAAGTTGGATCTTCTTCGTTGACCAAAATTTCATATGCGGCGCATGCTAAAATCACATGCGGCGCATTCTTCAAAGTCAGACGATGGTCTTCGAATTCATCTAAGTATGATAGTACGGCGCATTTGTCTAGAATGATGCGGCGTATTTCCTTGATTTCAGTAGACTTTTCCGTCTTGATTAATTTGCTCCATAATTCGTCCAAAATCGCCAAGTTTCACCAATTGCTTGTTATTTCCTGAGAATCACTAAAGTAAACAATCAAGCACCGATTCTCATACATAATTAAGTAAAACAAGTTAATTAAATAGGATAAATGATGTCAATATAATGTACTTATTAGATATCATCACGCCATATCAGTTTTCTCTCTACAACCAATTTCGCTACCAACTTAGTGTAATAAGACAACAAACTTCATCACCAACTTCTATTTCTTTTCATTTTCATTTTATTTAAATACTAAAATTAAAATTTTATTAATAATTAAATTAAAAAACATTACAAAAAAAATTCAAATATAATGAAACTACAAATTAGTGTGCATCTGTTCTATGCCAAATGCATTCCAACTAAATCGTCATAAAGCCTCTCTTAAACGCAAAAGCATTAAATTTATAAAGAGTACAATACTATACCACAACCAAACAATTTATATTTTGGTGTATGTGTCCGGAAGACACGTGCCAGACCAAAAGATTCTCCACGTGTCCGAAGGACATGGTCCGAAGAAGCGTGCGTCGAATGACAAGGACATGAAAGAACACTCTCTTATTCAGAGAATCCTTTTAACCAGCGGTCCATGCCATAAACCATGCATGCGCCACCTATGTCGGATATTACAGGATCGTGTCCGCTACGTGACGTGATACCTAGCACATAGGCTAGGTGTAGAACGGCAAGCTCCTTCCCAATGAAACAAGTATGGTGCTTTTGGGGTAGTATAAATACTCCAAGCACATTCAATGCAAACCTAATATTTTTTCACGCATTTACTCTCACATTTACTACTATATCTTTCGGCCCATAGCCAATACTTATTCTCATGCCAGAGCTTAGTCTTGGGGTCACACCCAAGGCGAGCTAACGCGTGCTTTCTCTTGTGTAGGTGCTCGAAGGATGTTGCTTTATCTAGTCCGAAGGAACCTACACGTGCTCTATCCGGGAAGCAGTTTTTTATTTCAACAGGTGTTCATGCATGCAAATTCAATGGAGTTTAAATAGGTTAATGTAAGTTTCTTTTAGTAGAATAAAAATTACAGACGTTGAATGTGATAAGAGACCAACTTCACTACCAACTTGGTGTAATATTTTTCTCTCTACAACCAACTTCACTACCAACTTAGTGTAATAAGACAACAAACTTAATCACCAACTTCTATTTCTTTTCATTTTCATTTTCTTTAAATACTAAAATTAAAATTTCATTAATAATTAAATTAAATAACATTACAATAAAAATACAAACATAATAAAACTACAAATTAGTGTGCATCTGTTCGACGCCAAATGTGTTCCGCTAAATCGGCTTTAAGGCCTCCCTTAAACACAAAAGCATTAAATATATAAAGAGTATAACACTACATCGCAACCATACAGTTTGTATTTTGGTCTATGGCTCAGGCTCGTGTCATGCATGATTAACAATAATGCAGGAAAGTACTAATAATAAAACAGCAGGTGAAAATACTTAAGTTATGGTTTG